>JAAXLI020001410.1:0-50369 GCA_014621495.2 Entosphenus tridentatus | reverse complement strand
CGTGAGGTCTGTTATTTGGAACACGGATGTGATTATTCGGCTCCACAGTTTACCTAGTGAGGTATGTTATTTGGAACACGGATGTGATAATTCGGCTTTGCACTGTTTACCTAGTGAGGTCTGTTATTTCGAACACGGATGTGATGATTCGGCTCCACATTTTACCTCGTGAGGTCTGTTATTTGGAACACGGATGTGATTATTCGGCTCCACACTGTTTAACCAGTGAGGTATGTTGTCTGGAACACGCAGGTGATGCTTCGGCTCTACGCAGTTTGACACGGCTAAGATTCTCATCTCAGCCTTCCCCCCCCCACACCCCTTCTTCCCTTTCATTCCCCTCCCCTGCAAGCACATTTCGTTCTCCTATAACACCGCGTGTTTTCAGAACAAGTGTTTGATATAACGCGATGCGAATTGGCTACAACACAATCGAGTGAATGGAACTACGTCACGCGAGTGGGAATAAGTGCGAGTACGGCTGCCTCAGCGTAGCGTCGTAACGCAAGTCATTTGGATGCTGCTGGATGCTTCTAAATGCTACCCACGTGCCTCAGTCTTTGTTCAACCGGCGTATGCATCTCCCGCGTTATCTCGGACTGTGTTTTACCCCCTATATAACATATTATTTATTATAACGCGATGTTTCCATAACGCGTTGTACCGCAGCAACGCAACTATCACAGACGTGTACGCTACTCACGATCGTCGTCCAAATGATGGTCGGGCTGTAAGAAGTCCCAAGTGCTTCCAGCAGGTCCCCTTTTTGAGCGGCTCTCGCCCCGAATTGTTCCGCGTTCACGACCTGTGTTTCCCTAGCGGATGTTTGTATGTTGGGTTCTTAAACAATACAAAATAAATCTCATCACCACGTCGACAAAGTAGTACTGTGAGCGTTCTGCGTCCATTGTAAGGTGTGAATGAATCGACCGTGAGAACGATTTAATGAACGTGAACTTTTTTTTCGGTGTGATACTCTAACACACTCAATGAGCCACAACAACGCAAATGTTCACACATCCACCGCATGCATCTTAGCCATCCGGTCGTTGAGGACATCAGGCATACGGATGCCTAGATGGCGGATCGTTAATGCTCAAGTGACAGTGTTAGAGGAGCTCGCCCGGGGCTGGGAATTCAGTGTTGAGGTGAAATTGAAAAATAGTATACACACGCACACGCAATTGCTCGAAAAAAAATAAGGAACGGAAAGACAGAAATACTCAGAATAATGGCTTGACGAAGACATTAGAAGAGATTGGTGCCAGAAATATGTGGCCACTTCTTGAGAATATTCTCACAACATGGAGGAAAGTGGATACATGTGACAAATGTGCAGTGGACGCCTACTACGGTCTATCTGCCCATATATCGTGATGATGATGCATGGCACTATACACTACACTATACACTACATACTACTATACACTAAACAATTATAAGCTACGCTGTACACTAAACTGTTAAATACACAACTATGATGTGTACTCTTGGTTCTTTCGGTAAAGTCACATAGGTAAAGAAAATAAAAAATAAAAGATAAAAAAATCACGACGTTTCGATTTTAACACAAACAATCATCATCAGGTGTGACAACCACAGCAATAAATTTTACTGAAGTGGGAGAGAAGCCGGAATCAAGGGGGTTTATACTGGGCATGGTGGGCGGGGCTGTAGGTGCGCGAAGAGGGGGATAGTGGGGATAGACCGATTGCTGCCAAAACGGATGGCACTCACAACAAAATAGCCACAGTGCTGAGTATGTAATTAACTCAGTAAAATAGACTAGTATCCGGTAAATAAGATGGAACAACTATGGACTGTTACATTTTACTTGGTTAATAACATATTTTTATGATTGCTCAATGATTGCCGCCAAAACGGATGGTGGCACTCACAACAAAATAGCCACCTTGCTGAACGCTGAGGATGTAATTAACTCGGTGAAATAGACTAGTATCCGGTAAATAAGATGGAACAACTATGAACTGTTAAATTTTACTTGGTTAATAACATGTTTCCAATGATTGCTCAATTTGTATCCGTCCTCTCGGTTGAAGTTATGTCTATGTTTGTATATCTGGATGGCTTCATGAACAAATCTTTGATGGTAGCCAGACGGCTTGCAGAACACTTTGGTCTCATGAGAGCCCACAGCGTTGTAGCAGTGATCAGCCACGGTGGAAGAATTCGTGTGGCTATTTTTTTGTGAGTGCCACCATCCGTTTTAGCGGCAATCGTTGAGAAATCATTAAAAAGATGTTATTAACCAAGTACAATTTAACAGTCCATCTTATTTACTGGACACTAGTATATTTTACCGAGTTAATTACATCCTCAGCGCTCAGCAGTGTGGCTATTTTGTTGTGAGTGCCACCATCCGTTTTGGCGGCAATCAATTAATTACATCCTCAGCACTCAGCAGTTTGGCTATTTTGTTGTGAGTGCCATCAGATTTGGCGGCAATCAGTCTATCCCCACTAGCCCCCTCCTCGCGCACCTACAGCCCCGCCCACTTCCCCCCCCCCACCACCATGCCCAGTATAAACCCCTTGACTCCGGCTTCTCTCCCACTTGAGTAAAATGTATTGCTGTGGTTGCCAAACCTGATGATGATTGCTTATATTGCAATCGAAACGTCATGATTTAATTTATTTATTTATCTTTAATCTTTTATTTTCTTTACCTACGTAACTTTACCGAAAGAACCAAGAGTATGGATCCTTGCAGTCACGAAAACTTCAAATCTGAGAAACAACTATGATGTGCCACTACTTGAGCATATTGGCACTCCAAGACAGAGGACACTGGAAACAACAAATGACGAAATATGCAGTGAACATCGACTACGGGGCTATCTGATGGTGGCCACCATCAGAGATTTGTTCATGAAGCCATCCAGATATACAAACACAGACAAAACTTTAATCGAGAAGATAGATTCAGATTTATCAATCATTGTAAGGATGTGATAAAGTTTTAACTGCTATAATTTTCACTCACCCACCCATGTGTCTTGTTGTCCATTTACTTGCTAATTTCTCCAGCCCCACCCATCCATGCACGCCACAAACCCTCCTCTCCCCTGCGAACTCCTACAGCCAAACTCCTTCCCCTCCCTTCCCTGGGTGTGTATATAAACACCTATATATATACACCTGTATATACAAACACCTGTTTGTGTATATACATATATATAGGTATATATAGGTATTTACATACAGTATGCACAGGTGGTTATATATATAAACAGGTTTATATATATATACACACACAAGTGTTTATGTATAGGTGTGTGTATATATACAGGTGTGTGTGTATATGGATATATACAGGTGTGTGTATATATGTGCAGTGACGTTAAGGGTGTCACTATGGTGTTAGCGCCAGGCACTGTCATAAGAGTGCTACTGTGCATCTGGAACCTCTCTCTGGGGCCAGAGTGAATACGGAATGCGAACGGGCCCTAGGGGGCATAGTCCTGGTGACGGCCTGAGATAGGACAAGTCAGGACAGGGTAGTCTGGGTGAACCCGAGAGGGCTCCTGACCGGGACAGCATAGGGAGAGGGGCCCATGGGGGGCTTGAGGGACACGTGATGCTCGGTCGACATTCTTCGCGACAGGTCTCGAATAGGGCATGGTCGAAAGCGGAGCGAGGCCATGTTCAGGAGCATAAAGGAGCAGTCCCAAGAGTGTTCTTGGCTGTTCTCTGGAATCAACCCTTGGCGCTAAGTCTCTCCGATCTTCGGTCTTCGCTCGGCATCGTGGGTCAGTCAGCACGTTACTGACCTCTGCCTCTGCCAACCATCGAGAGAGAGGCGCCAATCCTCCACAGTCACGCGCCGAGGATGGGTGGCGCGAGGTGGCCAGCCGCCTCGACCTGCTCCTCATCACCATTGGCCAGCTGGTCGCGCAGCTCTCCACGTCCTCGCCTGTCGTCCCTGAGACGGCTCAACAGAGCAGCCACCTGCGGCGGCAGTTCCCCCGGTGGGGACCACGCGGTCGTCGCCTGCCATTTCACCTGCAGACGGTGCGGCGTGAACGACGGCCACCATTTTGAGTGGGGCGCGGGATGACTCAAAAGACGCGCCATGTACGGCAGCACTGAAAGGAGCCGCATGCTGACACCGACGACTGCCTCCCATCTGGGAATTTGTGGCGGCGGGAGGCGATTGGACAGCGTTTCGTCATCACTTTGAGGCGGCTTGGTTGTCTGTCGGGTGGATGAAAGAGGAGGCCCTTCTGACAGCCCTCGACGACGATGCATTGGCGGTGTTCTGGGCCATCCCGGAAAGTGATCAGTCGACCATCCAGTGGGCATTCACTCAGATGGCGGCCATCTTCAACCCTCCATACAGCGCCTGCAGAAGATTTTTGCAGCGGAAGCAAGGGGAGGCCGAGACGCCTCTAGCTTTTCACAGCGCACTGCTGGCATTAGGACAAGAGGCATATCCCCACATGGACCGGGCGGCACTTGACTCCTTGGAGGTGGAAAGGCTGCTATCGTTGGCGCAGGAGTTGGGAGTCGTCCAGACGATCGATCACCGAGAACAATGAGTTGACATCCTGAAGGGTGGCCTGGTGGATTCAAGTACATGAGAAAATGAAGCAATGGCCCAAGGTGGCAGCTTGGATGGGGGACCCCGAAAGGGCAGAAGGGCCCACGTTGTAGGATATGGAGCTGGTGTTGGCGTTGTACGGCCGGGGCCCGTGCGGGAGAGGCGTCAGGGGATGGCCGCCGGATTGGGGTTGGCGAGAGGAGGAGCCCCCTCCACCCTCGAGACTAACAGCCACCTGCTTCAGGTGTGGCCGGCCAGGCCATGTCGCAAGAGAATGCCGAGGTGTCGGCGACACCACCGACACCTTCCACCCCGCTGGCGACTGCTCCCCAAGCCCCACAGGATCCGAGCCTCTGTTGCCGGGAAAATATTTAGAGGTTGCCTCATGTGAGGGATCAGAGGCTGGAGCCTGGGCCCTATCTGGAAGCCCCTGGAACCTGCTAGTGGGTTCGAGAAGGGAGGTGCGGCCATGGCAGAGCCAGGCCACGCTAGGAGCATAAAAGGGGCTGAGAGCGGGGAGCTCGAGGCTGCCAGTTCTGGGATTGGATCATCTCGTCATTGCTGTCGTGGGGAGGGGCTGGTCACCCCGTGGTGCCCTTATAAAACTCAACGATTAACCTACTCACGCCTCACAGTCGGCCATATTTGCGGAATACACCACGCCGCCGTTGACCCTGGCCATTGACCGAGCAACCCAACGTTCCTACCAGGTCCCTCCGCAGGAATGTGTTAAATATATATGTAAATTTAAGCTCTAAGAGAGCTCAGAAAGAGCTATCGCCACATGGAGGTGGAAGAGGATGGCAAGCATATAATATATACACAGGTGTTTATATATAAGTAATGCGAGCGTATGCTGGGTTTCGCCGCCCCAGCCCCTAAGCCAACCAGGCCCCACGAACCATCGGGGGCAGGGTTTAAGGGCGGAGCCCGCGGGCATTAGGGGGTGGTATTATCTGGAAAGTTCTTAAGGGGTGTGGCGAAGGGCGGAGTCTGGGTGACGTGGGAAGAGGATATAAGGGGGAGCTGGAAGGGGCTCGTGGTTTCAGTTGGTGGAAGCTGCAAGCTGGGCCACATCGGGGGTCTCCGCGAGCCATCGGCCACGTGGCGACGCGGAGACGGCTTCCAGCGCGCCGTCTGCCAGCTGTGCGCGGGAGCGGAGAAGCGAGAGAGCGGCGCGAGAGTGGGACGTCAGCTCCCGCGACGTGCCGCGGAACGACCGGGAGAGCGGAACGCGAGCTGTCCAAATAACGAAGAAATAAAGAGACGGAGACACAGTCGCTTGTCGTCGACCTGTTTTATTAAATATATATGCTGGTGTTTGTATAAATACAGGTATTTGGATATATACAGGTGTTTGTATATTTCCATGTATTTATATATGTAGTTCCTGAAAGTACGCGTCACACGTGGAGGTCGGTGTGCGCGCACGCGGCGTACAGTGGGAGCAAATAAGGATGCAGGGCGCTGATTGGCCGAGAGGGTGTTGTTGTCGCGGAGTGGCGCCGCATTGTCTGGAAAAAACATGCCAAGTGGCAGCGGGGGGCTGGGGGCGAGTGGCGTCGCGGGGGATGCCCCTGATTAATTGGGGATTAATTGGCTCTGGGATATAGAGAGGGGTTTTGGAGGAGACGGGAGTTCGCGCCTGGGAGGAGACAGAGGATGGAAGAGTTGGAGCAGCAGAGCTAATTACAGTGTAGGGTAGCAGTGGAGAAGCGTAGGGTAGCAGGGGAGAAGTGTAGGGTAGCAGTGGAGAAGTGTAGAGTAACAGTGAGACGACGAAGCCAGTAGGAAGCGGCTGGAGTGTGGGAAGAGAAGCTGATGTCGTTACGACAGAGTGGGACGGCGGAGCTGATAAAGAGCAGCCGAACTGTGGCGGAGAGAGTGGAGAGGAGAGTCGACAGAGGAGTGAGGTGGAGCGAGTGAGGCCGGCAGAACGCGGCGAGCGAGCGGAGAGCGCGGAGGAGAACTGTGGATTGGTGTTAGAAGAGGAACATTGAGCGATGTTGGATGGAGGAGTGTTGATCGAAATACGTGAAATAAAGTAAAGAGGAAAGAGAAGCTGTCGTGTCGGTTCGAGCACTACATATACATGGTGTGTATATATATATGTGTGTATGTATAGGTGTGTAAAGCAGGGTGTTTTAAAAAGATAGACCCGATTTAAAAGCAGTACTGCTTTGAAATTGGGTCTTTTTAAAACACCCTGTAGAAACACAAAGGTTTGTGTAAATATGTATATATGTGGGGAGCAGTGGCATAGGGATTAGTGCGCTAAGCTACACTACAAATCCGGCCGCACGAGTTCGATTACCGCTCATGGCCAACACCAGTGACCGGTCCTGGGCCTCCCCTAGGTCGACTCAGCCTCAAATTAGTACCTGTGTGGTTTGAAGTAAACATTGCGGCCACGTGTGGTGGTGGCCACCCACCCCCCAGTGTGTGCTGGCTAACAACACTTGCCCCAACAGTCCGTTAAAGGCTATTTGGGTGATCTTTGTTCTTGTTTATATATGTGTGTGTGTTTTACCGTATAGGGAGGGACGTGTCCAACACTAACCTATTGACTGTTCTCAAAAATGTTGTTACCTTTAGCCATTGTCTACTGTAAGTCGCGCGTCCCTATTTACGTCTCATTGTCTTTACAATCCGGCAACTCCCCGCCACTGAGTTGATTCTATAGTGCAGTGTTCAGATTGTGGCGCAGTGTTGATTCTTTCGGGCAGTGTTGAGTGTATGGGGCGTTGTCGAGTCTATGGGTAGCAGTGTTGAGTCAGGGGTGCAGTGTAGCATCTGTGGTTTCGTGTGAGTCTGTGGACAGTGTTGAGTCTATGGGCAGCGTTTATTATATAGGTCTCTATGTCAGTCTATGGGTCTGTGTGAGTCTATACATCTCTATGCAATTATATGACCCATTGTGTCAGTCATCGTTTAACCGGACAGATGTCATCATACGTGGATTAATCACGTATCTTCATCTGTGCCAAATACAAATTATACTGCCTCTGTATGCCACGTGTCAGATATTAACCACAAACTTTAAATTCTGCACCATTTGCAGCTCTTTAGTCATGTCTGGTGGTGTCACGTTACGCGGTGTAATGCAATTCACATTCATGACGCCGCTATGTAAAATTAAAGCGTTATTATTAACTACATTTTTTACTGCTTAAACACGTGGCACCTTTATGCCATACATCTCCCACTCCTCAAAGCGTCATAATCATATTCAGACTGCACCTATAGACAATTATATACGACAGTCGGCGGGTGATTGAGTGGATGATTGGCTGGGTGGGTGATTGATTGGGTGGGTGGGTGATTGATTGTGTGGGTGGGCGATTGATTGTGTGGGTGGGTGATTTATTGGGTAGGCGGGTGATGGATTGGGTGGGCGGGTGATTGATTGGGCGGGTGGGTGATTGATTGGGTGGGAGGGTGGGTGATTGATTGGGTGGGTGGGTTATTGAATGGGTGGGTAGATGGGTAATTGATTGGGTGGGTGGGTGATTGATTGAGTCAGAAAGTTACAACAACAAACAATACAAAAAACACGATAGGAGTAAGTAAATAACCCAAACACATTTTTGTAACCAGATAAAGCCCACTGAGCTATTAGTTTTTTCAGAAGAAACCTGGCTATCACAAATGAAATGGGAGCAGCCAAATGACCTAAGTAATTGAAGCGCATGTTTCTTCATGCGAGGGGAATAACCGGAGGACCTGGAGAAAAAATGACATGCGACTACGGAGAGAACACATGGTTGTTGGTAGTTGGAAGAGTGTTTGAATTATTTAGCAAAGTTATCGGTTGTTTTGCTTCAATCCCTACGATGTTTATGATGTAAAATGTGAAGGAGCCAGGTTATGGGTATTGCCTTGTATCGGTAGGGATGTAAGTACTCTGACAGGGAATTTATATACTTGTGCTATTTGCACTCATATATTTTATCTATATTTACGTATTTGTTTTTAGTGCCTTGCTTAACTTTTCTCTTTCTTGCACTCCTATCGGTGTTTTGTGTAATTGTTTTCGTTGTTGTAACTTGCTGACTGACCCGTGCCCCATGCAGAATATAATTGACACATATAGATCCATACAGATACATGGGGATTGATAGAGATGCATAGACGTAAAAGATAGATAGTGACCCATAGACACTATCAGAGATAGATAGAGACGCATAGAGATAGAAAGTAACCCACAGTGATACATCGAGAGACAGGCTCATATAAATATAACTTGCTGAGCTGGTGTCCCTACTGGGAAACGTATAAAAAAGCTTTATAGCTCATCGGATTCCTCCTCCAGTCTAAATAAAAAATCGGACACTGTATTGTTAATTATATATTGATATCGTATCATACTGGATGAGATAGTTATGGGCTTTGTAAAACCTTATTTCAAGTGTCTATTGACTTTTGCTGCTGCTCCTGCTGATGATGTGGTAGGTGTAGTGATAGGGCTCATGATGGGGTAGTGGTACGGGTAGTGGTAGGTGTAGTGGTAAGGGTGGTGATAGTGGTAATGATGGGGTAGTGATGGGTAGTGGTCGGTGTAGTGATCGGGGTAGTAATATTGCAGTAATGCGGTAGTGGAACATTTAGTGATAAGGGTAGTGGTAGGTGTTGTGGTTTGGGGTCGTGATACGGGTCGTGATGGGGTACTGGTACATGCCTTGATAGGCTTAAGTAATAGGGGTTGGGGTAGACCTGGTCGTAGCTGGGTGTAGGGGTCAGGGAGTATCAGGATGATGATGCTGGGCTAGGAAGAAGAGATGGAAGTTTTCTAATGGAGGAACGTAAGCTGATGAATTTATTTTCCACCATATGTAGCCAACCGTGCTAATCAGACATGAGTTGATGACGATGATGATGATGATAACGATGGTTAATTATTTGGGCAACATTTAATTACATGTCATTTTTCCCCCTTCCCATTTAGATAACAAGCGCGCAGGTCTACACCTGGTACAGCCGTGTCCTTTCGGCTACAAAGCGAAAGACATTAAACAATGTTTTCGCTCGGTTTGCTCAAAAAGACAGTCGTCGCACTCACATTGCTGGTCATGTTACTTTATGTTCTTGACATCCTCCGTCAAGTACATAACAACTCGAAGCTCTTCATAACGTCGATGAACGATGTCCTCCAACAGTTGAGCACAGGAATTGATGCTGGTCCTGACCCAGTTTTCCACAAGGTGGGGCAGACCCAGGCGCTTGCCTTCTCCGCGTATCTGGACGTCCGCGACGAGGGACGTCCATTCGTCCGGGTCTTTGTCCTGGCCCCGAGAGATATAAACTACAGCCACTTCACCTGCCAACTTTTCTACCGGGACTCACCCACTGTAATGAACGTTTCTGCCAAGGAAGATCGCATTAGCAGCCACTTTGGCTTCAGGTACGGCGTCTACAATTTCCTTTGCAACGTCCCTGATCGCACGCCTTACCCGAGCCACGTGAGCCTCACGGACAAGGCCTCGGACTCGGCGGAACCTTTTCTCCCATCCATCCACGTGGTGGCGCCCGGCGATTCGGTGGCGAGGCACGACTTTGCCGTGTGCCTTCCGACCCTATTCGGGGCGTTCAACAACTCCCTCATCCTCGTGCAGAACCTGGAGATGTACCGCATCCTAGGAGCAGGCATCGTGACTGTCTACAACACCAGCGTGAGCCCAACCGTAAACCGAATACTCACGCATTACAGCCGTGTCGGTTTTCTCGAGGTCGTGCAGTGGCCCATTGAGAATTACCTCAATCCATCCAAAGGCTGGAGGCCCGACATTCACCCAGGCGAGCTTCACTACTACGGGCAGATAGCCACGATGAACGACTGCTTATATAGGAACATGTACAGGGCCAAATACATCTCCTTCACCGACGCTGATGAAGTCATCCTGCCGAGGCAGTGGTCAAACTGGGCGGATATGATGAGAGCGATAGATGTCCACCAGTCCACCTCAGCTTTCTACTTCACCCTCCACACGTTTCCGATAACGAACGAGGCCACGTGGACATCGCCCCTGGGTGGGCAGGCCAGCGGGACGGACATCCTGAATCAAACCACAAAGCAGATTCCACCCGCCGACACAAATGACGCCACCACGAAGATACTGGGGTGTCCCAAGGGGCTGGTCTACGTCTCGGTCAACACCGTCCTCGTGAGTCGCCCGGGCTACAGAGTTCACACCGTCCCAGATGCGGAGGGCACTCTGCAGCATTACAAGAGGTGGAAGAAGGAGTGGCAGCTGCCGGATAGTTCTGTTTTGATACGTGACTTTCACGTGCAGAATATCTTTGGCAGCTTGCTCAGGGATAGGGTTCTCAAGAGCCTGGATGAATTGCGTGAATCCTCAGCCAGTGAATGATTATGAATTCACTTTTGATGACCGGTCCCGAAGATCGGCAATTAATCTTCTTGGTTTTTTCGGTAAAGTCACGTAGAAGGGAAGTAATAAAACATAATAAAATTATGTTATTATGTTTAATTATTTTTATTATTTTATTACTTCCCTTCTACGTGACTTTACCGAAAAAACCAAGAAGATGAATTCCTGCAGTCACGAAAGCTTTAAATCGGCAATTAAGTTAAGCCTCAACACGATGAAAAGGCTGTGTTACCATTTTCTGGCAAAAATACAGGATGGGATAAGATGTTTATATACCAAATATACATGTATTGAAGGCATAAAGTTGGCATAAATCACACATCATCCTTGTGGTAAAACATGCAGACAAACACTGCTTTGAAAATAATGTACACATTCTCCTTGAAACGTATTGGCTTCATCAGAGACAGTGTTCATCGCGTGAACACTGTCTATTAACGAGGTGTTTCGGTTGGGGGAGGGTCTATGACACATGTTACTTAATGCTGCAATCTGACCCAAAGTAAAATCCATTGTAAATCAAACTTATTTCGTTTGATGGGTAATTAATAGCACTTTCGCGGTGGCGAGATGTTAACTCCCTCGCCTGGTATACAGTAGTTCGTGGGTTCGATCCCGACCCTGACTCCTGTATATTTGGAGTGTGCATGTTCTCCCCGTGGTCGCGTGGATTTTTCTCCGGGTCCTTTGATGTTTATCTTCCACGTTTATAAACATGCGTTTCAAATATGATAAGCTACTTTGTTGAGCTATAATTTGTGGCCAGGTCGCTTCAGAAAAAGAGCTAAAATAAAAACGGTAAAACGTCAACAGTTTAAATCTCTGCTGGGGATGAGCCATACGAGTGCTGCATTGCTTGTTGTTATCCTATCCTGCGGGGTTTGTGGCAGCTCTGTGCCAGTGGAATATGCTGCCGACCGTCCTCTGCCACCTCGGCCAAACACACCTCCACGCAATGCGAGAGTCGAGTGCGAGCGGCTCCCAGCATCAAACGGGCACCGTGACGGCACTGAGCCACGAGTGGAAATTCCCCATTGGTCGCCTTGGAAGGCGCCATCCAAATAAATGGGCCTTAAATTTCGATTTAAAGATTTCGTGATAGTAACTCGGCTTATTGTACAGTATATTTAATATACTGATGATATTATGTAGTTTATACTTTAGTTGTTTACGTGGTGGTTTTAGTTACTGCAGCTACATACTATTAACACTCATTCCCTTTATTAATGCTACCCCTATCCCCTCCCTTTGATGCTGCTAATCCTGCATAATTCACGGGCATAAGTAGTACTAATCACATACCTGCATTTCCTATACCCCCTCCCTTTGATGCTGCTAATCCTGCATAATGCACGGGCATAAGTAGTACTAATCACATACCTGCATTTCCCATATCCCCTCCCTTTGATGCTGCTAATCCTGCATAATGCACGGGCATAAGTAGTACTAATCACATACCAGCATTTCCCATAAATATGCTAAATTCCTCTTGATATGCTAATTCTTTTGTCAAGGCGCCCTTTCCCCCCCTTCCAACCCAGCTTAAATATATGCTCCAAGCATGGTGCTGTTTCATTCAGACGCTGTCGCCTCGACAGACCTGGTTTTCACCTGAGGACGGCTGCTCGTGTTGTGGCCGAAACGTCGTGAGAATTATTTTATTATGTTTTAACTTTATTATTTTATCACTTCCCTTCTACGTGACTTTACCGAAAGAACCAAGAAGATAAATGGGCCTTGCCTGCTAAAATTAAAAACAAATTTTAGTTTATAGTTTAGTTTTAACTGCTGTAAGTGCTTTAATCGGCAATGCATTGTTATTGCATTGGTAATAAGTAATTTGTCTTCTTGGTTCTTTCGGTAAAGTCACGTAGAAGGGAAATAATAAAATAACAAAAATAAAACATAATAAAATCATTCTCACGACGTTTCGGCCACAATTTCAGACGCTGTCTTTCCGACAGACCTGTTCTTCACCTGAGGACGGCTGCTTGCGTTGTGTCCGAAACGTCGTGAGAATTATTTTATTATGTTTTATTTTTATTATTTTATTATTTCCCTTCTACGTGACTTTACCGAAAGAACCAAGAAGATGAATCCCTGCAGTCACGAAAGCTTTAAATCGAAAAGTAATTTGTGGTTAATTGTTGATATTGTATACACTCAAAATAAACAACAAACAAAATTGTAATCGTGATTTATTTGTGAGTAGCTGATTATTTCTTGTATATAATTCATTGTTTATTTTCCATCAATGTGCTGATGCTACACAATTGTACAACTCAGTAAAGTCAAATTACGACGTGTAGAGCCTCGGTAACCCCGACGATTACAAGCGAGTGGTGCACGTGTGGTTTGCACGAAACGAAATACTGCTTAATCCAGGACAAAATTAAATATATTTAAGAAAAACTTGTTTAAAAACACGCTTTTATGAAATGTACAAAAAAGTTTAAAATAAATATTTTCTGTTCAAGTACTTTGCATTATATATGTTTCATATACAGTTCTCTTGTTGTAACTGACTCTAAATAAAATCGTGGGGCGCGCATACTATTTTAGAGCAAATATGTCTGTATTCACAATGAGAAGTAAGTGTTCATATCTTGTTAATGTTGTAAATTGAACAACTCTGTGGGCTCTCATGAAATTGTCTTTTCTGAGACCAAGGTGCTCTGCAAACCTCCTGGCTACCATCAAACTTTTGTACACGAAGCCATACAAATATACAAACACAGACATAATTTCAACCGTGATAATGGTTACAAACTGAGTAATCATTGGAAAGATGTGATTAACCATGCAAAAAAGATTTAACTACACTTATTTGGACCATCTTATTTGACAGACAACTATTACAGGTCATTGACAGACAGTCAGGCTTGTTTTACCAGGTTACATTTCCCCCCCCCCCTTGTTCCACACTTTTGCTATGTAGGCTGGGCGTAGTCACAAACCGTACCTCTCCATAACAAAGGCTCAGCCTTTTATTATGCAGTCTATTCTTAGTCTGAAGCCTCACCTTACCATATCAATAGAAAGTGTGCCGTACTCGGCTCCTTCCCCTCTCCAACCATTATATATACGGAGTGGTAGCTCTTGTGATCTCTCATTTACTTGATACAGCTGTCTTGGCTGTGACGGTTCCACCTGAAGACGGAAGCTTGTGTTGCCTCCGAAACGTCGTGATTTTTATTTTTATTTTATTTTACTTTTATTATTTTGAATTTTTTACCTACGTAACTTTACCGAAAAAACCTAAGAATAGGTTTTAAGCCGTTTATTTTTGGGAATGTCTGCAATTGAGAATGCAAAGTAACTGTTCATATGTAGTGAATATCTTATTATTGTAATGTACAGTTTTTCATGCGTTGATGTTTGTGAATATGCCTCGATTGACAATCGCAAGTTACTGGTGATATGTTGGTCATATGTTGTCATGTAAACTTGTAAGTTTTTAAGCCTTTTTATTTTCGTGAATGTCTGCATTAACAATAGAAAGTAACTTGTCATATGTTGGTTATGTTTTAAATTTAACGTCAAATTTTTACGGCGTTGATTTATGTAAAGATGTCTGCATTGGCAATGGGAAGTAACTATCATATCTTAATGTTATAATTTGAAAGTTTAGTATTTCAGCCGTTTATTTTAGTGAATGTCTGCACTGGCAATGGAAAGTAACTGGTCATATTTAGATAATATGTTGAAATGTAAACGTTAAGTGTTTATGGCGTTGATTTGTGTCAATGTCTGCATTGGCAATGGAATGTAACTGTCCATATGTTGTAAATATGTTGTAATTCAAACTGTAAGTTTTGTATGGCGTTTTTCTTTGCAAATATGTCTGGATTATCAATGGAAAGTAACTGCTCATATGTTGGTTATATGTTGCAATTTACATGTGTATTTTTATGGCGTTTATTTATGTGAATGTCTGGATTGACAATAGAAAGTAACTGCTCATATATTGTGAATGTTCTAATTAAAACGTATACATTTTCAGCGGTTTATTTGGGTGATTATGTCTGCATTGGCAATGGAAAGTAACTGGCCGTATGTTGGCAATATGTTCAAATGTAATCGTTAAGTCTTTATGCCGTTTATTTTTATTAATGTCTCAATTGGCAATGTAAAGTAACTGTCCATATGTAGTTAATATGTTGTAATCATAATTGTAAGTTTGTATGGCGTTTTGGTTTGCTAATGTCAGGATTGGCAATGGAAAGTAACTGGTCATATGTAGTAAATATGTTGTATAATTAGACGTGATGTGTTTAGGCCGTTTATTTTTGTGAATGTCTGCATTGGCAATGGAAAGTAACTGGTTAAATGTTGTTAATAGGTTGTAATTGAGACGTTAAGTTTGTAAGCCATATATATTTGTTAATATGTAATATGTCTGAATTGGCAATGTAAAGTAACTGCGCATATGTTGTTAATATGTTCGAATTACAAGGTTAAGTTTTTAAGGCGGTTTGTTTAGTAAATATGTGTGGATTGACAATGGGAAGAAACTGCTCATATGTTGTTATTGTTACCTAACGTTTAAAGGCGTTAATATGAGCGCCCCACGATTTTATTTAGTCAGTTACGAGAGTATATGAAACATATATAATGCAAAGTATATTTATTTTAAACTTTTAATACATTTCATAAAAGCGTGTTTTAAAAAAATATATATTTTTAATATATTTTATTTAGTACTTTTTGGTGGCATCAAATATTGTTACCAAATTATATTTGATGAATTATGGACAAAAGTTAAAACATTTATAAGTATTAAAGCACTTTGATGAAGGCTAATTGTTCTCTTGATCGGGGTCGTACTTTCTCATTTGTCCCATTTCTTCAAGGGAAGCAGTGTTGCATGGCTTTTTTCATGGAGTAAGTGCGGTGAGCGAGCATCTATGAAGCTGACAATGCACACGAGGGTGTGGGTAGCCAGCACCACGACCTTTGTCTCCCCAGTGGCGATGTTTACACACAGCAACAGGCACTCATTTGAGGCTGAGTCGACCGAGGGGAAGCCCAGGACCGCTTCAGATAATCGTCATTGGTGTTGGCCGTGAGCAGGAATCGAACTCGGGTCGCCGGGTTCGAAGCACAGCGCGCTAACCAACAACACCACCACCGCCATCATCACAATCAAAGATCTCCCCTATAGTCTTAACAGACTGTAGGAGCAAGTGCTGTTAGCGAGTAGTAACTATGAAAGCCGGCACGGCAGGACCACCATCAACACCACCACGACTGTCGTCAAAACTAAAGAAAACAGAAGCACCATCCTCGTCATCATTCAATATTCGTCATCAGACATAATTTTAGGGGTTAGATACAATAGGTAATAGCACTTTTCAGGAAGTCACCTAGCATCACCCAGCACGGCACCCATTACAGTACCCAGCAACACCCAGCACATCACCCAACACTACCCAGTACAACACCCAGCACATCACCACCCAGTACAACACTTAACACAGCACCACCCAACACAACACTTAACACAGCACCACCCAGTACAACACTTAACACAGCACCACCCAGTACAGCACCTAGCACTGCCGAGCTGTCATCCCATGAATCCCCGCGTCCCCCCTCCCCCCCCCGCCAACTCCGAGCTGCCCCTCCCCCCCGTGCTCCCTTCCCCCATCGCCCCTCCCCTCCGTCCACAACCCCCGCCCCTCGGCGAGCCACGCTTGGCTCCGCACGAGCCACTTTACACGCTTCGCGGGCCTCGTGTCTCCGCCACGCCATTAAAAACACAATAATTAACTTTTTTTTTTAAACAAGCTTTAATGAAATGTACGAGTAATGGCAGAACTCCGCGACTCCAGGAAATGGCCCGAGGCTTCCCATAACGTAAGGGACCATGGTAATTTACAGCCAACGTGAGTTGAGCGTGGACAATTAGACCCAAGCTGAAAAATAACATAAGAATGAATGTTTAAAAATACTTTTAAAAAATTTGATAGAATATAGTATTGTCATCAGTATGACATAAGTATACAAAGTTTGCAGTCAATACCACATTGGGAAGTGGGTTAAATTGGAGTTACAAGATTTCAGGATACGACAACAGACAGAGTGAGTTAAATAAAATCGTGTAAAATGTTGAAAAATATATTTTTGGATTTTTTATGATATAATATAGTCTTGTCATCAGTATGACATAAGTATACCAAGTTTGCAGTCGATCGCACATTGGGAAATGGGTAAAAATTGAGTTACAATATATTTTTTAAGGATACGACAACAGACGGAGTGAGTTAAATAAAAGCGTGTAATAATAACACATTCCTCCTGCGGAGGGAGCTGGTTGGAACGTTGGGTTGCTCGGTCAATAGCCAGGGTCAACGGCGACTCGGTGTATTCCGCAAATATTCTCGACTATGAGGGCGGGCACAAGCCGGCGTGAGTAGGTTAAACGTTGAGTTTATAAGGGCACCACGGGGTGACCAGCCCCTCCCCACCCTCCCCTCCCCACCCAGCCCCTCCCCACCCTCCCCTCTCCACCCAGCCCGACCCCTCCCATTTTTGGATGCACGACGGACGGACACAATAATCCCCTGTGGGCTGGTGGAACCAGGTGGTTCCTACCAGTAAAAATGAGCTTTTGCTGGTTTGCTTATGTGGGAGGATCGGGTGTGGCAGTCGCAGACTCCAGGATTCAGTGTTCTACTCATCTCAAGAGCCTTGGCACAATAGTCAACCAGAAAATGTTGTTTGATCTCCACGTACAAAATATAGTCGGGTCCTACAATTGTTTTCAATTATCAGGGCTCTATGACACATTCAACCACTCAACAAAGTGGTTTATCATGTGGAAATTTATAGTATCCAAATAATCTAAGCATAAATAAAGTATATAAGTACAAATTGTATAAATACGTAAATTCCTCCAGATTTTCAACACTAAATGCAAGTTTTGGGCGAGGCAGCAAAACAACAAAAACAACAGTCCTAGACCACACCAAAACAACAACACAGTCCCTCAATAACACTGGACATTGACATGACAGAATAATCTAATTTGCCAGGTAAAGCGCACTGAGATCTTGGCTCTTTTTTCAGAAGCGACCTGGCCATCATAAATGCGAGCTCAATGAAGTAGCTTATTATCATCATCATCATCATCATGTGCAAATTTATAACAGCTAAATAATCTAAACGCGTGACGATGCTTCTAAATGTGGAGGGAAAACCCGGAGAAAAATCCACACGACCAAGGGGACAGAGAGACAAGCAAATTCCAAATCTGCAGCAGGCGTCAGGATCGGGATCGACGTCTTGCATACTTAGCGAGGGAGAAAACATCTCGTCACCACGGCGCCCCAGTAGGTGACCACCACCACGGACACACACACACAGAGCTGTTGCCACTGGGCTACAGAGCTACACAGGGCAGAGCAGCAACAGCCGTTAGCTGTACTGCCCTGCTATGCCCCCACCTCGACGATCCCCCACACTACCCAAAGTCCGACATATGAATAGCGCTCACGGCACACATAGCCTGCACAGGCCCTCACCCAGTAGTGTATTTGCACATCCGATTAGCACGGTTAGCTACAGTAGTTGCGAAAGAATTTCAGGATACATACACACATTACATGTTGTTTTTGACTATGACTTCAGTAATGTTTTGATACTAGCAATATAACCAACTACAGGTGATAACATAAGTCTCTAGTCGGCCTATTGTAATATATACGTATAATTTAGGGATGTTTCTGTTTTGCTTTAGCAGCTTGGTTTGGTGCACTGTACTTCTCACGAAAAGTAACTCGGGGAACATTGCGGTGTTGTGCGGTAGATGTCTGATAACGCCGTCGAATGTATCCCCATGCAGCGATGCAGTTTTCACACCGCACGGCACGCACACGTGGATTTGCAATTTGTTTTCTTCAAAACCTCAAACGTTGGAAATCATAAATTAACAAAACCATCACTCGCATTCATACTCGTTGGTTCTTTCGGTAAAGTCACGTAGGTATAAAATAAAATAAATCACGACGTTCGATCGCAACACAAGCGGTCGTCCTCACGCGAAAAAAATATAATCCAGCTGTGGAACTGCTGAAGCAGCAGTTCATGTTAATTATATTTTCTACTCGCTTTTACAAAGTTTTTTATTCTTGAGCAAAATATTTACTATTTATTTTTTACCAGGTAAGGCCCACTGAGCTATATTTATAGTTTTCAGAATCAAAATCGGAATATATATTTATACTGGATGAATCCGATGAGATATAAAGCTCTTTTTCACAGATGTCCAGAAGCGACCTGGCAAACAAATGATCGCTCAACGAAGTGGCTTATCGTGTGGGAATTTGTTGCAGCCAAATATTCTAAACGCGTGATGTTCATTCTAAATGTGGTGGGAAAACCGCAAGACTCGGAGAAAAATCCACGCGAATACGGTGACAATCTAAAAACTCCAAATACAGGCGTCAGGGGTGGGATCGAACTCATGCGATCTTGTATACATACGTAGTAAACTGTGGTAATGAGAGGTGTGGTAAAAGGACACCAACATAGACACAAATATCTGTTCTACAGAAATGAGTTTTCACTCTAGATCTAAAGTGCAGTCCCCGTCACGACACGTGCCTGAATAGTCACTGGAACAACAGTGTCCCGGATATAGTTTGAGAACCAATGATTATACTTTTTTTATTGTATTATTTTAAATACTATATATGTTGTTTGTCTCTTAACTGTGATTCTTAAATATCTTATTTTAGTTTTAATGTTAGGTTACAAACACTTAGTCTATGTGCTCTCCAGTTGCCAGGGTGAAAAGTGGGCTAAGTTTTTCCCAATCCTGGCCAGCTTGGGAGGATCGGGTGTGGCAGTCGCAGACTCCAGATTCAGTGTTTTAGTCATCTCAGGAGCCTTTGCACAATACTCGACCAGAAAATGTTGTTAGTTCACCACGTGCAAAATATAGTCGGGTCCTGCAATTTATGTTGTACTATCAGGGCCCTTCGAGACATTAAACCACTATTGAGTCGTGACATAGCAAACACGGAGGCGTTTAACATTGTATCGACAAGGTTAGATTATTGCAACTCACCACCCTACAGGATGTTTGGCAAAACATTAATATGCTGTAGCGTGTAAAAAAATAATTGGCACGTGTCATGATTGGTACTGCAAGATCCGACCATGTCCATTCAGCTGCATTAGCTTCTGGTTGCCAAAAAAATACAATATTAGGTCGCACTCATTACACACAAAGTGCTTGCCACAAATTAAGTTCTCGTCAACGAGCATAAACCATCATCACCAAATTCCAGTCATCCTCACAGCAGCTTTTGGCTAGCCATTAAACAAAGATGGTCACTCGCGAGCTTTCAGATGCACTTCTGTGGTCGTTTGGAACGCTCCAGCATGCTACTAGAGCTATGCACTTTTAATAATATAGATTGAAAACTAATTTCTTTGGAACAGCTTTTGGTGTTGAGTTTGTTGTCCTTGCCCAATACCTCCGATTAGCATGGTTGATCACGCACAGTGCAGATGAAGTTCAACATACATACATGTGTGTGAGGATGTCTCGAACATCCTTTGCACATGTTATCGATAATTAGCTGAAGATTTGCAATGATTTAATTTCTACAAAATTTGGAAATTCATAGACGATATATGTGATTGGCAATTTGTGTTATTGGGAATTCGACTTGTTCATGGTTAAGGGATTGCTGTTGAGTGATGCAAGATAGGCAGCAGGCAGTTGCTTGGTCACGCAACATCATTCGCGTGCATCAACGGTCGCAGGGTATTAACGAGAATAGCATCACCCCGAGTTGAGATTGACTTTGGTTCATCACGTCGCAGGCCTCTGCTGCATAAATAAATCACCACCACAGTTAAATGCTGGTTCCTGAATGTATCTGTGGGTAACGCGTTGGCCATACGGAACAGAACACAACGGAGAGTAATAACATCTCAAGCTCCGACGTTTATTTCGTTGACCCTGTATGGTCTCACGAGCACGAGACCACAGCCAGAGACACAGTTGGTCCTGTAATGCAATACAATCTGAATGCAAGTGAATCACCAATCATGTAGATAGATATTAGCCAATGAAAATAAGGGGGCGTTTCACACAATGCCATACTAACCAATATAATTATTCAATCGGTGGAATGCTTGCCAATGAATTGATGGAGTGATTGACCCTTAATTAATCGATGCTGTAACGTGGCTGTCAAATCGACTGTAAGCAACTGATAAAATAGACACCTCGATTCAGGTTCCACAAGACCATATATGGATAGATACATGCCCTGACGGGCAATGCCATGCCTACTTTTCCTTACTCACGCAGGAGGTCATAGGACAGACCCAGGTGCCATGGATTGACTGACTGAGATGACTGGTTCATGCACTTGTGCCCCCAACTGTGCCAACTTGCTGTGTTTTAGCCATACACCGCTCTGCTCATTGTGAGTGTCGCTCCTCTGCCCTCGGTTGTTGCTGGAAGGCGACTGCTTTCAAATGGCCAGTAGCATCCTTTACGAGCCTCCTCCATACAGGCCGATCTTGACACCGCTGGTACCAGTCATTGGCAGGTCCACTCAGCTACACATCCTATTGTACCACATCATTCCATTTCTTCTCTAGCCCGTGTCACGCCCAGCCAACACAATTATCTGCCGGAGAAGCTCACCGATGGAACTGTGCCCAGATCTTTCGAGGATTTCTGAGCTCCTCACACAATTCAGCCTGGCTAAACCCAGGATAGATCGTAGGCAGGCCAGCCTGAATGTTTCTAACTGGTGAAGATATTCCATTAGGGGAAGAGAAGGCATGACTAGCCGAGAAGACCCGAGATTCGTGTGGCAAGACAGATCAGGTAGCTTGCACACAGGGTTATGCAGACGATGAAAAAAAATGTCGCTCAACTGATTCAATGAGCTCTGCTCCCAAACTGGAGCTGATCATAAGCACACTACCCAGGTACGCAAACCTCTCCACTCTCTCCACAATTCCTCCACCAATGGGGAGTTAAAAGGATGGAGTGTTTGATGACATAAAATACCAAGGCAGGTGCTTACATTTGGAAGGGCTGGTGGTAAGGCGCCACCTCCTAGTAGCATGCTGCGGGTCAAGCAGCAGTGCCTGCAACTCTTTCTCTGAGTGAGCAGCAATCACCAGATCATCAGCACACATATAACATGGTTGACCAAAAGGGAGCCACCCCTCAAATGCATCCAGGTGTCGATCAGCCTCCCATTGTATCTATATTGGATGGAGATTTCTCCAGTGCAGCCATGGAAAGCTTCTCAAACTATGTGGTAAAAAAATATGTAAAGTTATGTAGGTGCTAGAGGACATCCTTATCGCATCCCAAGGTGAGGAGGGAATTGCTCTGACTCCCAGCCACATAGCTTTAACCGGGCCTGCCCACCATCATGAAGGTCCCTTACGATTGTGAGCAGAGAGGCAGGGACTGCGAAGAACAACCCAGAGCCCAGGCCCATTGATGGAATCACAGGTATTGACCACGTCAGTAAAGCAAGGATTTAGGTCTTGTTGAAATTCTCTACACTTCTGCTGTAGCAGAAAGACTGAAAATGTGGAGTCTATGCAGGATTGCCTTGGCCTGAAACTACATTGTTGAATAATCCTTTCCAATATTTTTTCCAGCACACTGAGGAGGGAGATGTCCCTGTAGTTGTTACAGTCTGTGCTGTCCCCATTTTTAAAGGGGGGGACCACCTTCCAATCCTACGGAATCCATCCAGTGGCCCAAACTGTTATTATGATATCATATAGCGCAGTCTGCACACAAACACTACCCTCCCTCAGCAGTTGGCTTGGGAGATAATCTTTTCCCTGTGCTTTTCCTGGTCTCAGACTCTGAGACCAGGAACTTTAGTCAGCCACTCACAGGGGGTGACTACTTCTTTCAAAACTTGAGACAGTGCAGCCTCAGTAGGGTCATCCCCACTTTGCCCCATGATGTTTTTTGGGCTGAGAGATTTCCCCTCTGCCAAGATGCGAGTGGCTGTTGATTTTTTTCCGCCAGTCGGACCACCTCCTCTGTTAGCCAGGGTCTCTAGGGAGGTTTGGACCTCGTACCCAAAGCAGCCATTGCAGCTGCATAAGCCACAGTCATTATCCTTGCCCATGACCTTTTAGCATCAAGAGAAGGGGTTGTACTATGTCAACTCTAGCTGCAAGCTGATTAAATTCTCGCTTGCAATTTTCATTAACTAGCTGAGTCCATGCCACTGTGGCATTGAATCGTGTCCTAGATGGACACCCACCACCGGAGTGGAAGAATGGCAGGCACATCTTACAAGTAACAAACCAATGGTCAGTGGGAGGATCAGCTCCACGGTTGGTCCTGGTGTTATGGGCATTGGCAAGCATCCACTGTTACTTCACTTTATAGTCTAGCAGATGTTCTTGCTTTGATCCAGCTTGCTTCCATGATGTTGTGTGGACTGGGTCAGTGGTCAGAGTTGGCCTATAGAGTGGTTGCCACGGCCACAGGTTCATCCGCTGTTATCGGAATGATAGAGGGGGTTGATACAGGGAGGAACAATGTTCCACACTGCCCACCAGGGATTATTTACCTGTCTGTCTGTCTGACTGTTTGTCTGTCTGTCGTTCATAAATAAATATATAATACACACAGCTCTTTGATTGGTGGAGACCTTACAAACAGCTCTTTGATTGGTGGAGACCTACTGCCGGGTACGGAGAGGGGAGGTGCCTAAGGGAGGAGGGTCAGGGGAGGGGCCTAAGGAAGGGGGGAGTCAGGAGAGGGGCCTGAGGGGGGGGGGGGTTCAGGGAAGGGGCCTGAGGGGGGGGTCAGCGGAGGGGCCTGAGGGAGGGGGGGTCAGGGGAGGGGTCTAAGGATATGGGGGGGGTGCTCAGGAAAGGGGCCTAACAGAAGGGGGGTCAGGGGAGGGGCCTAAGGGAAGGGGGGTCAGGGGAGGGGCCTGAGGATATGGGGGGGGGTGGTCAGGGGAGGGGCCTAAGGGAAAGGGGGTCAAGGGAGGGGCCTAAGGGGGGAGGGGCCTAAGGGAGGGGGGGGCGATAGTTAAGGGGGCTGTCTGCCTGGCTATCTAAAGTCAAGTTATCTTTTATACATACAGGTGGGAACAACAGATTCCACACTGCCCACCAGGGATTATTTGTCTGTCTGTCGTGCACGAATGCGCTGTCCAACCAAGTTCCTACCTCCCCACTCCGAAGGAACGTGTTATTAGGATGCTCCTCGATACCGGTGCATACGCGACTATCATTTCCTAGTTGATTTATTACATTATGCCCCATAAGTGTCATAACCTATCTCCTGTCGGGGTTCCGTGCTTTGCCGCAAATGTCAGCTCGTTGGGTATCATTGGACAGATAACGGCAGAGGTGTGTATTGGAGATATCAAATCATTGTTGTTCCTTGCTTGCTCAGGACTGACTTTCTGGGGAAGATGCCCCTGAAAATTTTAATCGACCAAGGTTGTCTCGAGTTACCATCGGGCTGCCGCATGGCTTTTTTGCCTTCTCCTACTCGATTGCACACGACCAACTCTATTGTACAAGCGCTTGCGAGTAGGACCGTAAAGATTCCTCCCGGCGCGCAAATGTTGGTTCCCTTACGATTGCGGATGCTGCTTGATCAGGAGGCAACTACGGGAGGTATCCTTCTAGGACCCTCAAACAAAGCCCACACTTCACGAGTGAAACATCGTCGGCGGGGTGGGGGTCGCATCGAATATAGAGCCGCAACAGGTTTCCGATGAAAAATGGATGGATATGCTTTGTTCCGAAAATTCTGAATTGTCCGAGTCTCAGAGGAGGGAGTTGAGGGCGCTTTTGCATTAATTCTCCGATGTGTTTAGCAAAGGCAAATTTGACATTGGCCACAATACCCTTTTGAATCACCACATCGATACGTGTGACGCCACTCCTATCCAGCAGAACCCCTACCGGCTGAGCCCCACAGAAAAAGACCACGTATGGCTGGTGGTTGATGAGATGTTGGACGAAGATATTATCTCACCATCTACCAGCCCGTGGGGAGCTCCAATTGTTCTTGTAAAAATCATGACGGTAGTTTGCGCTTCTGTGTTGACTTCCATAAACTGAATAAGATCTTATACTCTTAGGTTTTTTTCGATAAAGTCAAGTAGGTAAAAATTAATAATAATTATTATTATTAAATAATAATTATTACTTTTATTTTTTCCTACGTTTTTTTGATAAAGTCAAGTAGGTAAAAATTTATAATAATAATTATTATTAAATAATAATTATTATTTATTTTTTCCTACGTGACTTTACCGAAAACACCTAGAGTATAAGATCTTATTCAGTTTATGAAAGTCAACACAGAAGCGCAAAAAAATATATATTATTATTATTATTTCTTTTTACCTACGTGACTTTACCGAAAAACCCTAAGAGTATGAATCCTTGCAGTCACGAAAGCTTCAAATCTAGAATGAATAAGATCTCTGTGGCTGACGCGTACCCCCTTCCTCGAATGGACGATTCCCTGGATGCTCTGGCAGGAGCACATTATTTTTCGACTCTTGCCCTCGAATCGGAATTTTGGCAGTTGCCCCTAGGTGAGTTCTCTAAGCCCAAGACAGATTTTCGTACATCACAAGGCTTATTCGAATTTAATCGGCTCCCAATGGGTCTTTACTTCGCTCCGGCTATGTTCCAGCGATTGATGGAACTGATTTTAGCTGGCCTCCAGTGGGACTCGTGCCTGATATATCTGGACAATGTTATCGTTTTTAGCCGTTCATTTAAAGAACATCTGGAACGGTTGCATGCTGTCTTTCTTAAGATACGTGCAGCGAAGCTAAAATTTTTACCACAGAAGTGTCACCTGCTCATAAAATCAGTTCGATACCTTAGCCACATAGTCAGTAAGTCAGAGATAGCAACGGACCCAGACAAAACCGCGTGTGTGCGCTCCTGGCCGACCCCCACGTCGGTGGGGGAGGTGCGGAGTTGCATTGGTTTTGTGTCCTATTACCGCCATTTTGTCGCCGGGTTCGCCACTATTGCCAAACCTCTCCACGCCCTGATGGCAATGGGTCAGAAGTTCCATTGGGGGTAGGAGGAGGAGGAGGCCTCATTTGTTGCGCTCCGGGATGGCTTGGTGAACGCCCCTTCCCTCCGATACCCCAACTTTTCCTTGCCGTTCGTCCTTGATGCGGACGCTAGCAACACCGGAATTGGCGCTGTTCTGTCTCAAGCCGTCGATGGCATGGAGAGTGTTGTAGCATATGGCAGCAGAGTGCTGTCTCCGGCCGAACAGCGGTACTGTGTAACATGCCGGGAACTTTTTGCTATATTTTTTTATGCAGCAATATCGCCCCTATCTTTATGGCAGACGCTTTGAGGTGTGCTCTGACCATGCAGCACTACAGTATACGCTGCGTATTGAACAGCCTTTTGGCCAACTTTCACGTTTGTTGGAAGTCCTGCAGGAGTATTATTTTACTGTCTCATACCGAAAAGGTACCCGACACATGAACGCGGATACCCTGTCGCGATAGCCAACGAGCGACGGGTCTGCGTGTTTATCGGGCTCGGGGTGCTGTAAGACGCCTGCCGAGGCCCCCCCCCTCCCCCCACTGCGGTGTCGGTTGAGGTTGACACCCCTAATGAAGCCGGTGGTCCAGAGGTGTGTGATGCCATTATTGGCTTGGACCATGCAGAGTGGGGACACCTCCAGGTTGAGAACGCGTCCCTGTTTAAGTTATGACGCCTTCCATAGGGGGCGAATGGGGGTGGGGATTGATGGCGTGTAGCCTCTGTCATCCTCCGATGTGGGTTGCTTATGCATTGGGATGGAGGGTTGCGCCATTACAACTTTGTCGTGCCCTCTGCCCTGCGTGGTAAAATCATCTGGGCGGTGCACAAGCAACTGCTGCACCTGGGTGTGCATAAGACGCGAGCCACACTTAAGCTCGTCTTTTTCTGGCCCGGTATGGCAGAAATGTCGCTAATGTATTGAAGGGGTGTGTGCAGTGCGCTTGGAGGAAACCGTTGCAATCCATTCGAGTTTCCCACATAAATGAGCTGGTCACTCTTGATGTCCTCGGTCCATTTCCTACCACCCCTCGTGGGAATAAGTATTTACTGGTGGGCGTTGAATATTTTTCACGGTGGCCGATGGCCTGACTGCTTCCCAACCAGTCGGCAGCGGCCATCACCGAGGCATTCCTTTACGCTATGTGATGGACAAGGGGGCCCATAAGCGCCTTCTGACGGATCAGGGTAACATTTTTTCTTCTTTCATGCTGCGAGAAGTGTGTGATTTGTTGGGAACAAACAAAGTACGTACGTCGCCCTACCACCCTCAGATGGATGGAATGGTGGAGCGGTTGCATAGGACTCTGACTTCCATGTTGAGCCATCAGGTCAGCGAGTTTCAGTTTGACTGGAATTGCATGTTCCCGGGTACTGGCTGCCTATAAAATGGTCCCTCATGTGTCCACTGGCTACTTGCCATTTTTTTGATGTACAGAAGAGAACACGACCCCCCAATTGATATCCAATTACAAGCTGAGCCAAGCAAGGCTAAATATAAAATTTCGGAGCCCATGCGGCTTACCCTTCAGAGGCTTTCGGAAGTGCGCGAGGCGTACAGGGAAAATTCGAATTCATGCCAATTGGCAAATGAGCGGCTGAGGGGTCTCCGTCCTTCTGGACATAAGTGGGCTTCAGGGGACAGAGCCTGGCTGCACTGTCCCCAGGTACCGGTGGGTACATGACCCAAATTGTTTAAACCTTGATTGGTGCTCGGGGGAGCTTAACAAGCCTCACAAAATTTATGATACTTCCACGACTGCTCCCCTGCCTTTAAAACCCACATATAAAACCACGGTGGTTAAGTACGACCTTCTATGACCCACATATTTGCCCCTACAATGAGCACGGTTGGCTGAGTACAGTGCAAAATAAGTTAAACGTACATACATATTGACAAAAGCAGGAGCATTAACAATAGGCGCAGCAATTTACAATACCTTAATCCCAATTCTAGATTTGAACCTTAATCCCAGCCTACCTCCAGGGCCGTCCATAGGTGGTTGTGTGGCCCAGGGAAAATCCCACTGTGCCTGCCCCCCCCCCCACCTCCAATTCTTAAAACTAAAGCCGAAATATAAAATCTGACAGCAGAGGGGCCGGGGCGATCGCCCGGATTCGCTGTACCATAGTAATGGCTCTGACTACCTCCAACGTGTGTGAACAAGTGTTTGATCCATCAGGAGCTCAAATATGGGCTGGGTGTATATGGCAGCGTTGTGCAACACATAGAGGTTCAGTCGGCCACAAGGGGGTCCCAAATTAACGGATAAACCAGTTACAAAAATAGTAAGAGAAATAATTCAAGGAAACAAATATTCATAAAAAAAAATACTTGCGGTCTACCATGGACCACCAAGCCCGATTAACGCATCTGGCTATCGTATCAATAGAGCAGCATGTTGCACGATCCACCCCCTTTGAGGAACTCATTGACCGGTGGGCCAGCATGAAATGAAGACGCATGATAACTTAATTGTGAGTATTGTACCCTTAAATCTATGTATTAATACTCTCACTGTGAGACTGTCTTCCTCTAAACCCAATACACGGTGCAAACAAAGTCATTTATATATAGTTATAGCCTACATATTTTTGTATACGGGTTAAAAAACATCCATAGATATTTCAGTAACAGTAAGTTTGGAGAAAGGAGGGGGGCCACAGTCGGATCTTGCATAGCCACCCCGTTGAAATAGTTCTGTGTGTCCCTGTGTAGACTTGGAAGTGTAGACAGTTACCAGGACATAATTTCCCTACGGCTCTGTGTGGGGCAGTGGTAGATGAGTTCCAAAGAAAGGGCGCACATTACACATGAACCGTGGGTGCCTCCACAAACTCTCCAACGAAATGTCTCGAACTGTCAAGGCAAGGTGCCCTCTCCTACTCCCCCCTCCCGCTACTGGCTTGGCTCCATAACCATCGTGCCAATGACTCACCAACTGTCGCTGTTGTCCTTGAACGGTGTTTTGTGTTTTTATTGTCATCATCATCACCACACGTCGTCTTGTCTCGAGAAACATCGCCTTAAAACACTGCAGGTGAGAAGAGACTCGAGTTCGATTCCTGCTCACGGCTAACAACACCGCCAACATCGACTCAGACTAAAATGAGTACCTTGTGTGGTGTATATAATCACCACTGGGGAGACAAAGGCGGCTGGTCGTGGTGTTTGCCACCAACCCCATAAGTACTCGCTAACACCACTTGCCCCAGCAGTCTGTTACAGGCTCTATGGTTGTAGCTGGGGAATGCTTTCAAATCTGCCGGTCGAGTCGTTACGATCCTTATTGATTCAGTCAGCATCAGCATGACTGCTCAGAGCACTGGTTGCTGCTGGGTGACAAGGCTCCCCTCTGGTGGTTGGTTAAAAAAAACAACTATCGTACAGGTATCACTCTGATAATAGGTTTTCCCCTTTTATCTGGCAACAAAACAGGTGTTAAGATGTTAAAACACCAAACTGAAACCTTTTACATTTTTTTTTCTTATATATAAAAGTCTCCACGCGCTCGCGCTTGCGGGGGATTTGGCTCTCGGACGGTGCGCTATATGTAAAACAAATGTTGCCAGGCGCAACGCCCTAAGCCCCACGGTGGGAATAGGCTATTTCATTTTCCGGTCCCTAAACTTTAAAGTTGTTTAATTAATGCATTTGTGCCGTTTTTATTATTAATTATTTACTTATTTCTCGACATCGACCGTACCAACTGTCGCCAATTGTGTGGGGGGGACGGATCCTACCAAGTGCTGCGCGTTCGCTCGAGCTCACGGGGGGACATTTCCTTTTACGCGTTTTACAGCCAACACATACACACATGACGCTGCGGATATTTCTTCACAGTGTCATGTCCTCTTCGCTGCCCCCCCCCCCCAACACGATGTGTCCAGTTTATACTACAGACTCCCTAGATAATAATATTTTACTGCTTACATACCATTATTCTTGCACGGGCGTGGGATGCTGGGGGGGGGTAGCGGCCCAGCCCCTAGCCTGGCAACGTGCCAACTCTGCCGCCTCGCCAATGTAGGCCAGGAGGGGGGCTACGCATGGCACAAGGCCTCAACACGCCTATGGTAAGTACACATTTCCAAGCTTCTTACGCTAACAAATCAAGTCCAATGTTTTCTATTATTAAACACATTAGTTAACAAACATTACTATAATAATGTTTGTGTACAGATAAGAACTCACGTTGATTGCTTTCTATTATCAAACAAATACGTTGGGAGATATTACAATAATAATGTTTGTGTGCACAAAACTCTTTATTTTTAGGTTGCTAAATGTTCCCTTTTTTTGCTGCGCTTTTATGACGCTGCGACGGTCTGCCAGTCTGTCATCTGGCCATGTACGTCCATGTGTATGTGTGTAGGGCTGTGTGTGTGTGTCAGTCTATCTATGTGTGTCTAAGTCCATGTGTGTGTGTCTTAATCCATAGGTATGTGAGTAAGTACATATGTGTGTTTACTTCAATGTGTGTGTGAGTCCACATATGTCTGTGTGTGAGTCGCTGTATGTGTGTACGTGTAACTGCATGTGTGTATATCTCAAGTGGATGTCTATGTGTGACAGTCTGTGTGTGTATGGCAATGTGTGTGTCACTCGATGTATGTGTGTGAGTCGCTGTATGTGTGTACGTCGATATGTGTGTGTAACTCCATGTGTGTGTATCTCAAGTGGATGTCTATGTGTGTGTCAGCCCATATGTGTGTGTCTTAGTCGATGTGTTTGTGTGTGTGAGTCCATATGTGTGTGTGTGTGTCTGAGTCCATGTGCGTGTGTGTTAGTTGCTGTGTGTGCATGCCTCCATGTTAGTCAGTGTAAGTCCATTTCTTTACGTGTCTGTAGACCCATGTGTACGTCTTAGTCCATGTGTGTGCTTTATTGACCTGCTCAAGGCCTATGATACCATCAGTAGGTTTGGCCTCTGGGTTGTTTTTCGTGCTTTCCGAGTCCCTCACCCACTGCTCACCATCCTTAAGGACCTTCATGATGGTGAGCGGCCCCGCGTCAAACTACGTGGCCGTGAGCCAGAGCCATTCCCTGTACACCTTGGGGTGCAACAGGGATGTCCTCTGGCTCACACATTATTTTACATATATTTGGACCACGTAGTTCGTGAAGCCTTCAATGGCTGTACCGCTAGAATGTCCATCTGGTACAGATACAATGGGAGGCTGATCGATGCCCGGGTGCGGTCAAGGGATGGCTCCCTATTGCTCAACCACGTTATGTATGCTGATGATCTGCTAATTGCTGCTCACTCGGAGGAGGAGTTCGAGGTGCTGCTGCTGAACCTGGAGCTTGCCACCAAGAGGTGGGGCCTTACCATCAGCCTCACCAAAACTAAGCACCTGCCTGGGTATGTTCTACCATCGGACACTCCACCCCCACAACTCCCAATTGGTGATGGGGCAGTTATGGAGACAATGGAGAGTTTCCCATACCTTGCCAGTGTGCTAATGACTGGCTCCGGTTTAACACCAGAGGTCTCACTCCGAATCAGTCGAGCCGCATTATCTTTTCATTGGTTGTGTAAAACTGTGTGGAAGCTACCTGGTCTATCACTCCGCACGAAGCTTCAGATCTTCTCGGCCACGATCATTCCCTCCCTTCTCTACGCTTGCGCCTCCCTAATGGAACATCTCCGCCGATGAGAAACATTTAGGATGGCCTTCCTACGATCCATCCAGGTTTAACCAGGCTGCATTGTGTGAGAAGCTTACAAATTCTTGAAAGATGTGGACAAAGTCCCATCGGTGAGCTCCTCTGCCAGGTAAGGCTGCGTTGCCTGAGTCATGTAGCCCGCATGGCCAGACACCGCATGCCTAAACATCTTTTGTTCAGCCGGATCTAGAGGGCTAAACGGCCTGGCCCGAGCTAGACAAGACATGGAGTGATGTGGTACAGGAGGACGTGGAGCTGAGTCGACTTGCCGATGACGGGTACCAGCCGTGTCAAGATCGGCCTCTGTGGAGGAGACTCCTGAAGGACGCTACTGGGCAGTTGGCGGCAGTCGCCCTCCAACAACAACGGAGGGCGGAGGAGCGACGCTCACAACAACGAGCGGCGTGCCGGGTGGCTAAAGCACAGCAAGTTGCCACAGTAGGGGGCACAGTTAGTACATCAGCCAGTCGTCTAAGTCAGTCGACCTGTGCCATCTGAGTCTGCCCCGTGACCTCCTGCCAGCGGGCGTTCCACACTGTACGTAGCCTCAAGGTGCACATAGCCTGGCACAAGCGTTGTGGTGACGTCACCGCCACTTAGTTGCGAATGGTGGTTGTTGTTGTTCAGTCTATGTATGTATGTGTGAGACCATTTGTGCGTGTAACTCTATGTGTGTGTATCAATGGATTTGCGTGTGTAACTACATGTGGCTGCCTTTTTCGCCCGGGCAACGCCGGGTACTAACCGCTAGTATATATATAAGTCTCCGAGCGCTCGCGCTTGCGGGGGATTTGGCTCTCGGATGGTGGGCTATATGTAGAAAATAATTTGCCAGGCGGCACGCCTTAAACCCCGCGGTGGGAATAGGCTATTTCATTTTCCCATCCCTAAACTTTAAAGTAGTTTAACACATTTGTTCCGTTTCTATTATTAATTATTTACTTATTGCGAGACATCGACCGTACCAACTGACGCCAATTGCGTTGGGGGGAGGAGGACCCTACCAAGTCATGCGCCTTCACTCCACCTCATGGGGACATTTCCTTTTACGCGTTTAAAGCCAACACATACACACATAACGCTGCGGATATTTCTTCACAGTGTCACGTCCTCCCCCCCAACACGATGTGTCCAGTTAATACTACAGGCTCGCTACATAATAATATTTTACTGCTCACATTACATTATTCTTGCACAGGGGGGGGGGGTGCTGGGGGGGGTGATAGCGGCCTGGCAACGTGCCACCTCGCCAATGTAGGCCAGGAGGGGGGTTACGCATGGCACAAGGTCTCAACTCGCCTATGGTAAGTACAATTTTCCAAGCTTCTTACACTAACAAATCAAGTCCAATGTTTTCTATTATTAACCACATTTAGTTGGCAAACATTACTATAATAATGTTTGTGTGCAGATAAGAACTCACGTTGATTCGCTTACTATTATCAAACAAATACGTTGGGAGATATTACAATAATAATGGTTGTGTGCACAAAACTTTCTTTTTAGCTTGCAAAATTTTCCCTTTATTTGCTGCACTTTTGACGCTGCGACGGTCTGCCAGTCTGTGATGTGGCCATGTACGTCCATGTGTGTGTGTGTCAGTCCATATGTGTGTGTGTTAGTCCACATGTGTATGTAAGTCTATACATGTGTGTGTCACTCGATGTGTGTGTGTAAGTCAATTAGTTTGTGTGAGTCCAAATGTGTGTGTTCATCCATGTCTGTATATCTCAAGTAGATGTCTGTGTGTCACATGTGTATGTGTGTAGGGCTGTGTGTCAGTCTATCTATGTGTCTAAGTCCATGTGTGTGTGTCTTAGTCCATATGTGTGTGAGTAAGTACATATGTGTGTTTACGTCAATGTGTGAGTCCACGTATGTCTGTGTGTGAGTCGCTGTATGTGTGTACGTCGATATGTGTGTGTGTGTAACTCCATGTGTATATATCTCAAGTGGATGTCTATGTGTGACAGTCTGTATGTGTGTGTACGGCAATGTGTGTGTCACTCGATGCATATATGTGTGTCAGTCGCTGTATGTGTGTACGTCCATATGTGTGTGTAACTCCATGTGTGTTTATCTCAGGTGGATGTCTATGTGTGTGTAAGTCGATGTGTTTGTGTGTGTGAGTCCATATGTGTGTGTGTGGAGAGAGTGGAGAGTTTCCCATACCTGGGCAGTGTGCTTATGACCGGCTCCAGTTTAACAGCAGAGGTCTCACTCCGAATCAGTCGAGCGGCAATATCTTTTCATCGGTTGCGTAACGCTGTGTGGAAGCTACCTGGTCTGTCGCTCCGCACGAAGCTTCAGGTCTTTTCGGCCACGGTCATTCCCTCCCTTCTCTACGCTTGCGAAACGTGGACCCCCCTGATGGAGCATCTTCGCCGGTTGGAAACATTTAGGCTGGCCTGCCTACGATCCATCCTGGGTTTAACCAGGCTGGATTGTGTGAGGAGTTCACAAATCCTTGAAGGATCTGGGCAAAGTCCCATCGGTGAGCTCCTCCGGCAGGCAAGGCTGCGTTGGCTGGGTCATGTAGCCCGCATGCCCAGCCACCGCATGCCTAAACAGCTTTTGTTCGGCCGGATCGAGGGGGCTAAACGGGCGCGGCACGGGCTAGAGAAGAGATGGAGTGATGTGGTACAGGAGGACGTGGAGCTGAGTGGACTTGCCGATGACTGGTACCAGCGGTGTCAAGATCGGCCTCAGTGGAGGAGGCTCGTGAAGGACGCTACTGGTCAATTGGAGGCAGTCGCCCTCCAACAACAACGGAGGGCGGAGGAGCGATGCTCACAACAACGAGCGGAGCGCCGGGTGGCTAAAGCACAGCAAGTTGGTACAGTAGGGGGCAAAGGTGGTGCATCAGCCAGTCATCTCGGTCATCTCGGTCAGTCGTCCCATGGCACCTGCTGGGTCTGCCCCGTGACCTCCTGCCAGCGGGCGTTCGACACTTCACGTGGCCTCAAGGTACACTTGGCCTGGCACAAGCGTCGTGGTGACGTCACCGCCACTTAGTGGCGAATGGCGGTTGTTGTTGTGTTAATTGCTGTGTGTGCATGCTTCCATGTTAGTCAGTGTAAGTCCATTTCTTTGCGTGTCTGTAGGCCCATGTGTGCGTCTTAGTCCATGTGTGTGCCTTATTGACCTGCTCAAGGCCTATGATACCATCAGTAGGCCTGGCCTCTGGGTTGTTCTTCGTGCTTTCTGATTCCCTCACCCACTGCTCACCATCCTTAAGGACCTTCATGATGGTGAGCGGCCCCGCATCAAACTATGTGGCCGTGAGTCAGAGCCATTCCCTGTACATATTGGGGTGCAACAGGGATGTCCTCTGGCTCCCACATTATTCTACATATATTTGGACCACGTAGTTCGTGAAGCCATCAATGGCTGTACCGCTAGAATTTCCATCTGGTACAGATACAATGGGAGGCTGATCGATGCCCAGGTGCGGTCAAGGGATGGCTCCCTATTGCTCAACCACGTTACGTATGCCGATGATCTGCTAATTGCTGCTCACTCGGAGGAGGAGTTCGAGGTGCTGCTGCTGAACCTGGAGCTTGCCACCAAGAGGTGGGGCCTTACCATCAGCCCCACCAAAACTAAGCACCTGCCTGGGTATTTTCTACCATCGGACACTCCACCCCCACAACTTCCAATTGCTGATGGGGCAGTTGTGGAGACAGTGGAGAGTTTCCCATACCTTGCCAGTGTGCTAATGACTGGCTCCGGTTTAGCAGCAGAGGTCTCACTCCGAAACAGTCGAGCCACATTATCTTTTCATTGCTTGCGTAACACTGTGTGGAAGCTACCTGGTCTATCACTCCGCATGAAGCTTCAGGTCTTCTCGGCCATGGTCATTCCCTCCCTTCTCTACGTTTGCGCCCCCCTAATGGAACATCTTCGCCGGTTAGAAACATTTAGGATGGCCTGCCTACGATCCATCCTGGATTTTACCAGGCTGCATTGTGTGGTGAGGAGCTCACAAATCCTTGAAAGATGTGGACAAAGTCCTATCGGTGAGCTCCTCCGCCAGGTAAGGCTGCGTTGCCTGAACCATGTAGCCCACATGGCCAGACACCGCATGCCTAAACATCTTTTGTTCGGCCGGATCGAGGGGGCTAAACGGCCCGGCACGGGCTAGACAAGACATGGAGTGGTGTGGTACAGGAGGACATGGAGCTGAGTCGACTTGCCGATGACTGTAACCAGCCGTGTCAAGATCGGCCTCTGTGGAGGAGTCTCCTGAAAGACGCTACTGGGCAGTTGGAGGCATTCGCCCTCCAACAACAACGGAGGGCGGAGGAGTGACGCTCACAACAACGAGCGGATCGCCGGGTGCCTAAAGCACATCAAGTTGCCACAGTAGGGGGCACAGGTGGTGTATCAGCCAGTCGTCTCAGTCAGTCGACCTGTGCCATCTGGGTCTGCCCCGTGACTTCCTGCCAGTGGGCGTTCGACACTTTACGTGGCCTCAAGGTGCACATAGCCTAGTACAAGCGTTGTGGTGATGCCACCGCCACTTACTGGCGATTGGCGGTTGTTGTTGTTGTTCAATCTATGTATGTATGTGTGAGTCGATATGTGTGTGTAACTCTACGTGTGTGTGTCAGTCGTTTTGTGTGTGTAACTACGTGTCTGTCTTTTTCGCCCGGGAAACGCCGGGTACTCACCGCTAGTACCTAATAAATGAAGCTGAAAACTAAACTGAAACCCTATGTTTAATCCATTTTGGTTACTCTATGTGTCCTGACTTTTGGGCCACCGTGTATATTAACAGCCCGATGTGTCCTGACTGGTTGGTCTACCCTGTATTATAACCAGACATGTCCTGACTTTTAAGCCTCCCTGTATAATAATAACCCTAGTTGTCCTGACTGTTGTACTACCCTGTATAATAATAATAATAATACATTTATGGGTCCTGAATTTAAGGCCACCCTGTATGACTATAACCCTCTGTGTCCTGACTTTTGAGCCATCCTGTATGATAATAATCCGATGTATCATGACTTTTAAGCCACCCTGTAAAATACCACTATGTAACACAATTTTTGGTCCTGGGTAGTAAGTGTTATTTCATAATTGCTTATGCCTAAAAAGTATAGAAAATGGCTATTATTCCCCACAAACTTTGCTTTTGTGACCAGGACATTGATATTTCGAAATTTACCTATTTTCAATGAGAAAACAGGCGAATTTGTGTCTTTTCGTTCACACAAAGTCAGACAAAAAAAACAACATATGAATCAAAATTAACATGTATTTATTCTAAAGTAATACTAAATGACTGCAAAAAAATTAGACACCAAGGCGCACTACCACAGGCGGGACTGGCCACAGCGGACAGAGTTCTCTGTGGGGAGGAACAACGTCAAGTGGGAGCCACTGGTGGACCCCCGGAAGGTGCTGATGTCACCACTCCACATTAAATTAGGCCTTATGAAACAATTTGTCAGAGCTGTAGATAAGGAGTCGATAGCCTTTAAGTACCTTCAAGACTTCTTCCCTAAGCTGTCTGAGGCAAAGGTCAAAGCCGTCATCTTCGTCGGACCACAGATAAAGACGATCCTGGAGTGTAATGAATTCACCAAGAAGCTCACTGGTAAGTATAAGGCGGCTTGAAACAGCTTTGTCGCAGTGGTTCGTGGCTTCCTGGGGAATTACAAGGTCGAAAACTACGTGGAGCTGGTTGAGACTCTGGTGAAGAATAACGGCACAATGGGCTGTAGAATGTCCCTCAAAGTCCATATCCTTGATGCTCATCTTGATACATTCAAAGAGAACATGGGAGTGTACACGGAGAAGCAAGCTGAGTGCTTCCTCCACGATATACTGGACTTTGAACGCCGCTACCCAGGACAGTAGAACAAGAACATGATGGGAGACTACATTTGGGGGCTTATTCGTGAAAGTGATTTACAATATAATCGTAAATCTCGACAAACTACTCCCTTCTAAATCTTTTGTAGTCAGTTTTGTATTACTTTAGTATAATATCCTGATAGTGGCATTGTCTTTGTGCTGTTCGCCTTTTGGAGTCCTCTGGTCTAACACTGTTTGAGACTTGGCTCTAAAGAAAGTTGTCACTGGTGTGGAGCAATCAGTTTAAAAAACAATGCATATACTGTCAGAGCATGTTTTTTTGTTCGTATTTTCACCACAAGTATATGTGGTTAATGCAGACATGATTCCTTGCAAAAGGTTTCAGTTTGGTGTTTTAACATCTTAATACCTGTTTTATTACCAGAAAGGGGAAAACCTATTCTTATATTTTGATACTGGCAAAGGAGGTCCCATGAAATAATCTTATGTGTTCTAAGTTGTGGGTCACCCTGACTAACAAAATCCCTATGTCCCCTGACTTTTAAGCCACTCTATACAATAACCCTGTGTCCTGACTTTTGGGCCACCCCGAATAACAATAACCCGATGTGTTTTGACATTTGGGCCATCCTATAAAACAATAACCCTATGCGTATTTTATGTTGGGTCAAACTCGATATATTTCTCTCAAGCAATCTACGCTATGCACAGCAGATGGCAGCACAATTCTTCCTGCTTTACAACTCAATCATCTTGGCATGGATGATCCCAAACCGTTTTTTTTCTTTAGTAATTCTTAGAGCTGGAATTTGGCTAAAGTACATGCATAGCTAAAGTTTAACTATGTTATTTTTGGTGCATCCGTTGAGTCAGCTGGTCGCAGCTTTGAGGATACATACATTTAAGTGCGAAAGAACCTCTTTCCAATGCTTTATGAATGGGTAACCAAAAACATTTATACATCGGAACATTGATGTTCTGATGGACACATTGACATTTTGACATTGATGTTGTTGGTTCCTCTGGTGGCATCGGAACAAGGACGTTCTGACTGGACACATCAGTATGTTGACATCGCTTTTTTGGGGTTCCTCTGATGGCATCGGTACATTGGTTTTCTGATTGAACACCTCACCATTCGGACATCGATGGTGTTGATTCCTCTGATGGGACCTCCGATTAGCACGGTTGGCTACGTATGGTGCGAAATTAGTTCAACATACATACATCAGAACATCGATGTTTTTTTGTCAAAGTTTTGTTATGTATGGCATTTTTTTACGCCAAAAAGCTGAAATGTATGACATATCCTACCAACTATTAATTTTATTTTTGAAAATGTCGCTCTGCAAACGTTGGTGACAAGTGCATGTACTGTGGATGGATGTAAAGTTAATATTCTGGAAAGAAGGTGTATGCTTTTTGTTGGTTCAGTTGTGAGCATGCAGTGACAGCTTTAAAAAAACATTCATGCGATGCTTTATTTGTATGTATCAATACTTAATCTTGCTTTGTTATTCTACATTTATTTCAAATAGATAGCTCGCTCTTTCTTTCTTCATGTAAAAAAAAAATCAGAACATCAAACGCTTTGAACATTGAACAACAATAACAAAAAAATCAAACTTTTATGTTCAATTTCTTAGTTGAGATCGATGTATTCGTTTAATAATATGCAATATAATATTATATAGATGTATATGTAGTGGATTCAACTGAGTCGCAGATGTACTTCTTGGAGGCAACACATGTATTAATACCAACAGATAACACAAATGGGTTACTGCCCCTTAACCAGATAACCTATGGCGGTGGACCACCAGGCTAACTACGCTAGTTACTTGGGGTTAACCCTGCCCTTGGCCACGACCACCTTCGAGAACCCTCTTGCTGTTTCTCGACCCTTCCCGTAGGATCTACCCTGACACGTAACCACCCCAAAGCCCCCCACCTGGGGCCCTTGTGTAGATCTTACCATGCAAAAAAGATTTAACTACATATATTTGGAGCATTCCCGACAGCGATTCTAGCCGCACCACCTCTACATAACAAAAGGCTCAGTCAACCATTCTACACAATAAAAGACTCATTCCTGGCAGCGATTTCAGCCGCACCACCTCTACATAACAAAAGGCTCAGTCCCATTTGCACGCCCCTTTACATCATCCGCACATAGTTTACACAACAAAGGCTCATTCCTAACAGCGTGCTTCAGCCGCACCGAACCTCACAAAAATAATATTCAGGGCCTACCTTGGCTCCTCCCACCCTCAACCAGTATATATATACAAGGACTGTTTTCTTGGAATTTTTCTCACTTGATACAGCTATCGTGCTGTGACCGTTCCACCTGAAGACGGAAGCTTGTGTTGCCTCCGAAACGTCGTGATTTTATTTTTATTTTACTTTTATTAATTTAAATTTTTTACCTATTGACTTTATTCGAAAAAACCTAAGAATATGAATCCTTGCAGTCACGAAACCTTCAAATCTAGAATTAGATCTTACTTGTCACGTGCCTTCCAGGGTCAATGAGAGTGCCATGGCCTAAGGTAGGCCTCGGCAAGGTAAGGTAAAAGGTAAGAAAAAAAAAGAGAAACTTTACCCTACCTTTTACCTTACCACAATACAATCGCGCTACCCTACCTTTTACCCTTTAGCAGGTAAGGTAAAAAGGTTAAAGGTAAAAAAGAACGAGCCTACCTTTACCTTACCTTTTACCCTTATCCCATACAAATTTCGCGATTACAGGGTAATTACAGGGGTAAAAAACATGGAATTTTTTTTTTTACGATAAATGCTAGTTAGAGCGCTTTATTCATACAGAATACTCTCAAATCGGGAGTTTAGGCTGTCGACGACACCGTCCTCCATAACCTCCTCGTCCCAGTCGTCTTGGTCGATGGCGATCTCATCAACAACCTGATCAAGTTCGTCATTGCCATCATCCTTGGACGGACGACAGGCAATAAGATCCTGCGCCGCTCCGGCCCAGTTAGACGGAACCTTCAGGCAGCCGGCCGTGATCCATGAGCGCAAGCACATGGACTTTATGAAGAGCGTCGTTGACAGCGACTGGCGAACGCATGTGAACTCCCGCCCGGCTCCGCTATTCGCGCGTTCACAGGGAGTTGACGTCGCCGGCGCTCCCAAGTAGTCGCAGGCCATCTTGTAGTGGGCGGGGAGCAGCTCTTTGCGGAGAAACCACCACTGCATTACGTCAATGAAGGCGCTGGCGGTCGTGACGCCCATGCTCAGAAAACGATCTACTTCATCGCCGTCGTCTATGGAGTTGCCGATGTTGCTGAACAGGGTGCTGAACAGCGACCGCTCCTCCATATGGGCAGCAACTGCTGTCGGCGAGATCGTGAGCACGTCCGAGTAGCGATGCTGCAGGATAGAGCGGATTGTGGCCTTCAGTGTAGCCAGCTCGTCTTGGTCTGTCGTTTTCGGCAGCTGTGGATTCAAGTAGGATGCCACAATAGCGGGTTCCTGAACCAGTAGGTGGCGGTACCGCACCAGTTCGGCCTTCATCCCCGTCGCAGTCAAGGACTCATCGATCGCTCTAAGGGCGGCTTCACCATGATCGCAATGACGGACGAGGTGCTCCATCGTTACCGGCACGAGATCCAATGTCGACTTGTGGTCCGCTGACAACGAGGCCATGACCTGGCGTGGCATTTGCAGGAATGCTGTCACGCCCTCGATGTTTGCCCCGTGCAGTTCAGATAAAGCACTGACACCGATCACATCCTGGAAGCGCGCCATGATAATGTCCAATGGGACACGCTTCTTGATGGCGTCGTCGCCCATGTCAAACGTCGAATGCCACCTGGTCGGCGAGTCTTGGTGCATCGGCTCCTTGCTGGCGAGCTTGGCGATCTCAGCCTCGCAGCGGTACGACTGCCGGACGACCTTGCTGCACCTGATATTGACGAGCACCTTGCGCAGTTCGGCATTTGTTGACTTGATCAGTTTTAGAACTTGAACGACACCAATCTGGATGGAATGATCCGTACATCGGATATGGTGGCAAGCCCGCAACTGCTCATATCCGGCATCCACGTTGACCAGGGCGAACAATGTCTTGACAGCACTGTTCGCATCGGAGCCATTGTCGCTGGTGACAGCGAGCAGCTTGGTCGAGATATTGTGCCCGAGGCTTTGGAGGTACTCAAACAGAGCGGCCCCAATGCGCTTGCCGACACCCCTTCCGGACTGCACATCGAGGATTGTCAGCAGCATGGATTTTGACGCACTAGATTTGCTGTCGATCCAGTGCACCGTGACCATCCAAAATCCCTTCAGGTTGCGGTTCGACCACCCGTCGATGGTGAGCGAGATGGCGACGTCCAGGTTGGAGAAGAACGCCCCGACGATGGGCAGCATGATGGCGTGATGCTCGACAATCCTGCGAATGATGGTACGGGTCGATGGGCCCTCGTATCCCTGCGTCAATGTGTTGACCAAGGTCTTGAATTTGTTGCTGCCGGCGGCTCGCAAAGAGATTGCACCTTGGATAACAAAATCCACCACCGCGTTCTCAAACTTTACCAGGAGGCGATCCGGGATTGCTGGCCGGCTCAGCGTTTGCTGTATTAGGCGGCTCGCCGACGCCGACGTCCCGACCTCGCTGCATGGGGCGAGCACGTTGTGTTTCTTGAGATGGGCTTTCCACCCCGACGCGTTCATGTGGGTGGAAAACCACTTGCGGCAGTGCACGCACTGCCGCTTCCCCTGCTGTGCATGCGGATCACCCTCCATCCAATCGTGTGTGTGCTCCCACGGGAACGCATGCCGCTGCCTCTTTCGATTGCTGTTCGCAGCAACCCCAAAAAAGTCGTTGCTGGCATCCTCGTCCTCTAGTACATCCATCTCAAGAACGTGGACCATCTCCATGTGCTCCGCCATCACTTTAAAATGGAGGCCACGGACTGCGTCACTGCGCCACGCAACTTTTAGCGGTAAACAAGGTACTGTATTTACTGGGTAATTATTCGCCCTACCCTTACCCTACCGGGTAATTCTTCTCAGCTACCTTTACCCTACTTTTTACCTTACCCCTTGGCATGTCGAAACCTTTACCCTTTACCTTTACCCTTTTACCCGGTAATAAAGGTAATTTACCTTACCTTGCCGAGGCCTAGCCTAGGGTAACCTTATTCCATGGCTGACACTCCCACTCCCTCCTGTAGGAGTCAGCACTGCACGCCACGCGTGGTGCCACTGCGCTATCCCAGCGCTCACCAAGCCCCCCCTAGGGCTTTTACTACACCCACCTATGGGGTGTTCACAATGACAATGCATCGCATGTCGTGCCACGCTAGAGCCGGCATTACATAGTGACATACACGATGTCGCTACATACAGTGAGGGAAAAAAGTATTTGATCCCCTGCTGATTTTGTACGTTTTCCCACTGACAAAGAAATGATCAGTCTATAATTTTAATGGTAGGTTTATTTGAACAGTAAGAGACAGAATAACAACAACAAAATCCAGAAAAACGCATGTCAAAAATATTATAAATTGATTTGCATTTTAATGAGGGAAATAAGTATTTGACCCCCTCTCAATCAGAAAGATTTCTGGCTCCCAGGTGTCTTTTATACAGGTAACGAGCTGAGATTAGGAGCACACTCTTAAAGGGAGTGCTCCTAATCTCAGCTTGTTACCTGTATAAAAGACACCTGTCCACAGAAGCAATCAATCAATCAGATTCCAAACTCTCCACCATGGCCAAGACCAAAGAGCTCTCCAAGGATGTCAGGGACAAGATTGTAGACCTACACAAGGCTGGAATGGGCTACAAGACCATCGCCAAGCAGCTTGGTGAGAAGGTGACAACAGTTGGTGTGATTATTCGCAAATGAAAGAAATACAAAATAACTGTCAATCCCCCTCGGCCTGGGGCTCCATGCAAAATCTCACCTCGTGGAGTTGCAATGATCATGAGAACGGTGAGGAATCAGCCCAGAACTACACGGGAGGATCTTGTCAATGATCTCAAGGCACCTGGGACCATAGTCACCAATAAAACAGTTGGTAACACACTACGCCGTGAAGGACTGAAATCCTGCAGCGCCCGCAAGGTCCCCCTGCTCAAGAAAGCACATATACATGCCCGTCTGAAGTTTGCCAATGAACATCTGAATGATTCAGAGGACAACTGGGTGAAAGTGTTGTGGTCAAATGAGACCAAAATGGAGCTCTTTGGCATCAACTCAAGTCGCCGTGTTTGGAGGAGGAGGAATGCTGGCTTTGACCCCAAGAACACCATCCCCACCGTCAAACATGAAGGTGTAAACATTATGCTTTGGGGGTGTTTTTCTGCTAAGGGGACAGGACAACTTCACCGCATCAAAGGAACGATGGACGGGGCCATGTACCATCAAATCTTGGGTGAGAACCTCCTTCCCTCAGCCAGGGCATTGAAAATGGGTCGTGGATGGGTTTTCCAGCATGACAATGACCCAAAACACACGGCTAAGGCAACAAAGGAGTGGCTCAAGAAGAAGCACATTAAGGTCCTGGCGTGGCCTAGCCAGTCTCCAGACCTTAATCCCATAGAAAATATGTGGAGAGAGCTGAAGATTCGAGTTGCCAAACGTCAGCCTCGAAACCTTAATGACTTGGATAAGATCTGCAAAGAGAAATGGGACAAAATCCCTCCTGAGATGTGTGCAAACCTGGTGGCCAACTACAAGAAACGTCTGACCTCTGTGATTGCCAACAAGGGTTTTGCCACCAAGTACCAAGTCATGTTTTGCAAAGGGGTCAAATACTTATTTCCCTCATTAAAATGCAAATTAATTTATAACATTTTGACATGCATTTTTCTGGATTTTGTTGTTGTTATTCTGTCTTTCACTGTTCAAATAAACCTACCATTAAAATTATAGACTGATCATTTTTTTGTCAGTGGGCAAACGAACAAAATCCGCAGGGGATGAAATACTTTTTTCCCTCACTGTACGTGATGTCCGCAATGTGAGTACATCGCAAGCCATGCCCCTCTAGGGCCGGCACCATACAGTGACATCTGCAATGTCAATGCGATGTCACTACATCACCCACCCCTCCATAGTACTCAGCCGTCCCGGCTGTCAACTCCCTCTTAAACAAACTAAGTGAAGTGAGTAAGGTGAAAAAGTGAGTAAAAAAATGATTAACGCTATGTGTCCCTCAGCAAGTAACGATAACAATTTCCCATTAAATACCCAAACCCACCTATACAATATCTACACTATCTAAAGATGTACATTAACAATGGGAAAAAAGGGTGTAAGTAGAGAACAACACAAGAGAAAAAACAGTGCAGTGAAACGCGAACGCTAGGAATCCCCTTCATCGCCAACACCTCCTACCCTCACCGTGTAACAACACCCGCAAGCACAATAAGAGCTAGGTTCAGACAATAACCAATACAGCTGACAGAGTGCGACAACCAATTGAGGGAGTTGGAGTGTGTATGCGTGGGGATCACAAAACCCGAAGAGTTTTAGAATGAGTTATCGTGGCCGGGCCTCCAGGGGAGGTCCCAGGGGGAATATGCAATTGTCCCATTGAGCCCGGCTCCTTACGAAGAGCAGTAGGCCGGGTCAATGGCTGCTCCTCTTCGGAGTCCAGTGGAGATGATGCAGGTGGTGCTGGGGACGTCAGGCGCGCGGCACCAGGGGACGAGATCACACGACTACCCTGAGGACCACCCTCAGCGGGCACGCACCCCAGCTCGCCGGACACATCTGACATTTGGCTCCTGTGGTGTGGAGATGGAACGAATTCACGCGGCGCAATAAAAGGCTTAAATCATGAGGGATGCACAAAAAAACTCCGCCGCCCCAAGCGGATCTGGACACACTGTGGCCGAACGACCCGAATCACATCAACCGGCACTCTCCAAGGTTTGAACAATTTGGGCGACATACCCACCGGTACCTGTGGACAGTGCAACCAGGCTCTGTCTCCAGAGGCCCACTCATGTGTAGAAACACGGGAACCCCTCAGTCGCTCATTGGCCAATTGGCGCAAATCAGAATTAACCCTAGAGGCTTCCTGCCCTTCGGAAAGCTTCTGAAAGGTGAGTCAGCAATTTTGGATTTAGCTTTGTTGGGCGCGGCCTGCAACTGAATATCAATCAGGGGGTCGTGTTCTCTCCCGTAAATTAAAACAAAGGTGAGTAGACAGTGGATGCGTGAGGGGCCATCCTATATACAGATAGGACTCCGGGAATGTGTAAATCCCAGTCAAGTTGGGACTCGCTGACCTGGTGGCTCAACATGAACGTCAGAGTCCTGTGTAGGCGCTCAACCATGCCATCCGTCTGCGGGTGGTATGGTGACGTGCGTACCTTCTTTGTTCCCAACAAATCGCACACCTCCCGCAACATCTTTGAGGATACATTTTTGCCCTGATCAGTCAGAAGACGTTCGGGAGCATCCTTGTCCATCACATAGCCATTGAGGAATGCTTCAGTGATCATCGCCGCTGACTGGTTGTGGAGCGGCCGGGCCACAGGCCATCATGAAAAATACTTGACTCCCACCAGCAAATACTTATTCCCACGAGGGGAAGTGGAAAATAGGCCAAAGATGTCAAGCGCAACTAATTCGTTCACCTAGGAAACCTGAATCGATTGTAATTGTGCACAACAGGGTTTTGCCGGCGGCTTCCGCTGCGCGCCTGCACACACCATTTGAACAAATTAGCGACATCCTCAGCCATGCCAGGCCAGAAGAAGTCCAACTTGAGTGTGGCCAGCTTCTTATGCACACCTAGGTGCAACAAGCGCTTGTGCACAGCCCAAATGACCTTGCCCCGCAGGGCAGTGGGCACAACGATGTTGTATCGGCACAACCCTCTGTCCCAATGCATGAGCAATCTGCCTTTAAGAATGACAAAAGTGGACATTTAGGGGGTAAGATGTTATAAATCAATTCTGAAATTATGCTCGCTGATGCACTGGCATCAACGAGCATCCTAATGTCCACCCCTTCTATCCGTCCAATAACAGCGGACGAACCTGCAGTCGCAGCCACCACTCGATGGGCCAGCTCCGACCACTGACCCGGTCGGAGCGTCCGGCCGGCTCGATTAACATCAGGATCCTCCCGCCCTGACGTGCGACCGGAACGAACCCCAAATGCACGAGATGGGTGAGGTGGATTCAGGGGCCGAGTGTGGAATGTGTTGTAACTCGCCTTAGGGTGCAGTGGAGCGAAGGACGGTCTGGCAGATGATGGCGGTGATCCAGGGAGATGTGCCCTGGCAGGCCACAGCTGTAGCACACGACGGGGCTGCTCCCGGGACGAGGAGATGTCTTCTGCCGTCGCTGGTCGTCCGCCTGCCACACCATGCCATCCCCTCGCCCGCCTCCACTCTGGGTCGATACGCAGGCTGGGACGGGCTCCACTTCGTCAGGTGTATCTGGCCCTTTGTGGGATGCGGAACACGCTACCAACCCCTTGTAATGTTGCAGAAGCTGGTGAGCCTGAATGCACCTTGCCACTTTGATGAATGTAAGATAATCGTCGACAGCTGCAAGAACGATGTTGAGGTCCTTCGCCAAGCCAGCAGTCTCTCAAGGACCAACGAGTCGACTCCGTCGTGGTCCATCCTTGGAAAGGCAGCCTTCGCCAGCACCAAAAGTGCGCTACGGAAGGCAAGGAGCGTCTCGGTTTCCCCTATCTTTCACGTAGCAATCTTGTGGCGCACGTTAGATTGCGGCTCGTAAATGGCCGCCATCTGGTCGAAGGCTTGCGTCAAAGCGGCCCTCACCAACGGCAGGATGATAAGTAACGCCGCCAGGGCAACGTCATCAAGGGTGGCGGGCAGCGCTCTCAGCGCCTCCGCCTCTGTCCACCCCGCCAAGTCGGCATTCGTCAGGAACCGTCGCTTGAAGGCCACCCAGTCAACCCCGGCAGCTGTAAATTATTTAATGAAGGGAAGTTGACGCCGGAAAGATGGAATGTCCACCGGCGATTTTGACGCGACTTCGGATTTGGCAGTTCCTGCGCTCCGCTGCTCCGAGAAGATGGCGGCTGCCAGCGCAGGCTGCGCCGCGGAGGTTTCCGCTTGGCCGAAAATGGCAGCGGGAACTCCGTCGCCACATGGCTCCATTGTTCCCACTTCCCCCGCTGGCTCCGCAATGTGGAGCTCTGCGAGGATGGACGCCACGGCGTGGAGAAGCTCCAAGAGGCAGCCGTGTGCAGCCTGGAGAAACTTCCCCATCGGTGTGGAGCAGTCACGCAGCCGGTCGGTGCTCTGCTCCGCCGGCAACGCTTCACCTCCCTCCTTCGGAGCTGTTCGCGGGATGAGTTCTTCGTCTTCATCGTCTGATGTCCTGGTACGTAGTCTGCGGCGCGTAGGCATAGTCTACTGCTAAGTAAAGAATATTTAGCGTGCTCATAGTATACTGTGATAAGCTAAGACGTGGGAGAAGTTAAGTGGAGAAATGAGTTATACACCAATATCGACTGTGAACAAAAGCTATAGGCTGGCAAAGTTGATGGTCGAGCCAGTGACTGATATTATATGAGTTGTGGAGAGGAGCGTGTTCGAGTGAGCAGAGAGAGAGAGCGAGACGTGTAGGCTGCTCCACAGCGGGAGACCTCCCAGGGGAAGGGGGGCACGCTCCAGGCTGCTGGTTACAGACTTGCAGCATGCAGGAGCAAGTGCCGCGATGTGCAGCCGCTCTGCTGACGAGCTGCAAGCGCTGGGCTAGCGTGGCCACAGAGCACTCAGCAGATCGAGCCTGGTGTGCAGACCACCTGCCAGCGTGTGGCACAGCAGCCCACTGCGAACTGGCAGCGTCCTTTCTTGAGAGTCGCGGACCAAGCCTGACGGGTAGACACCCCTGAGTGGACAGCAAACCGCGTGTCCGCAGCACACTCCAGCTGTGGGTCGTGCCTAGTAATCAACGTTCCCGTGTGGGACTTGAGGTATTTTCTGGTACAGAGAAGCGAGAAGATGAACACCGACTCCTACACGCACCCATTATGTGACCACACAGCTTAAAGTTGGTGACGCCACCTTATGCAGGGATCGCACGTGAACGAACTCACATCACACTATAAATCATAACTGGTGGAACTTACCATGATTGCCACCCTGATACACACATCCAAGTCACGCATATCGCTATCGGTATGAATACTATCATTTGGAAATATTAGCTGTTTGTTTTATGTTAATCGCATAATCTTGCAAATTCGATCGTTGATGTTCTTATAACCATTTGATAAGCTTTTTTTTATGAACACATATGCTTAAATGAATACTGTTGTTTGCGGGTTAGGCTGTTAACTTTCGAACCATTTTATGCGCATTTTATGAGCACGCATTTCATGTACGAATATTTTGCCATTTTTAGGTTTTTTCCCATTGTTTTGTTTAATTCACGTGATCGTGTATGTATATTTGCATGGGTAGCCGTTGTTGCTTATTCTGATATTAAGTGTTTTTGGATGTTAGAATAAGTTGATATTAAAGTTGCTTGGATCAAACAGGTTTCCAGGTGCTTCTTTCCTCGCTCATGCATCGTGTTAATTACGAGAACTGTATCCTGTGTCGAGATCTAAATACTGACACCTGACATAATTACACACATAAGTGTTAAAGAGATAATTAGAAAATGTTAAAGCGAGACTCATTGTATTATCACGATTGGTAATACCCTGAGACAACGAGAGTGCCAATAATAACTATTATAATAATAACGTTAAATAATCGCATAATAATCACACACATACTAATTTTTATGATTAATAAAAAATGTTTTATCACAATCATTATTCATTACACTCAACACTCGTATTCGTAATTACACACAAACACGCAATAAATTACATTTAACATGAATTGCATCAACATTCACATATTTTACATAAATGTTCACTATTTATCTATTGTATCCATATTTTATTAATGATTATAATCACAACAGCTCCAGTGGTGAGACAAGGAGGCAACAAACGCTCGTTGGCAAGAGCACTTCAGCAACCTGTTCAACCGTGAAGCTGTCGTTGATCAGAGTGTTTTCACCGACACCCTATAGCAGGGGTCGGGAACCTTTTTGACAGGGAGAGCCATAAAAGCCAAATATTTCTAAATATATTTCATTGAGAGCCACATAGTATTTTTAACGTATAATAAATTAAATATGTCTTACTTTTAATGCGACTTCTGGTGCTGCATGGTTTTGCTGATGGCCTTGTAGTCTGGTTCATACGTGGTGAGGTTGAGCTTCATGCAGGCGTTGAGGCTTCCATCAGTTAAACGTGAGCATAGGTTGGTCTTAATGTTCCTCATATGCGAGAATGACTGCTCACATGCATATGTAGAGCCAAACATGGTCAATACGGCAATACTCACACGTTGCATTGTGTGGTATGTCACAGGGAGCTCGTTCCAAGTTTTAAGAATCAGCTGGTCTTCAGGTTGAACATTTTTCATTTCTGTCCACTTGTGTTCCCTCGCCAGCTCTGCTCGCTGTCGCGCAAGACTTTCCAACTCTCGATTAAGTGACTTGAACTTACTCATCCACATGTCTGATGCCTTCAGGTCAGCAACTTCCAGCTCAAAGTCTCCGATAGAGACCCCGGGGATGCATGTCAGGTCGACTTTGTCCACTGCACACTCATGTGGATGAGTGATGAACTTGAAAAGACCAGTGCGCGCACGAAATTCTCCAAAACGTGCTTTGAATGACTGCAGGAGATTGGCCGTAAAGCCAGCTAGCTGCTGGAGATCCAGATGTTGAGTGGAGTCACTTGCTAAGCATGCATCTCTAAATTGTCGCAGTCTTTCAAAGTGCAGAAGACGACCTGTTTCAATGTCCCTGAGAAAGACTTCCAGCTT
>JAAXLI020001409.1:9877-24611 GCA_014621495.2 Entosphenus tridentatus | reverse complement strand
TGGATGAGGCTCGTGAGGGACGCTGCTACTGGGCAGTTGCAGGCAGTTGTCTTCCAGCAACAGCAGAGGGCAGAGGAGCGACGCTCACAACGACGAGCAGAGTGCCAGGTGACCAAACTGCAGCAAGTTGGCATAGTAGTGGGTATAACTGGTGCATCTGCCAGTCATCTCGGTTAACCCATAGCACCTGGGTCTGTCCCATGACCTCATGTCAGCGAGCCTTCAACACTTCATGTGTTCTCGGAGTGCACCTGCCCTGGCACAAGCGCCGTGGTAACACCAACCCCAAGTGGCAAATGGCGGTTGTTGTAGTTGCTGGAGGCGTCGTGCCCTGCATCTAACACCACCCCCTCTCCAACCCCCCCGTCTCCATCCCTCACCACCTCTCACCCATTCCCGACTGACCTTTAGTATCACCCTCCCCTATTGCCCCCAACCCAGATCCCCCACTGCGCTACCGCCTGTTTCCCCCATCTCCACCCTCCTCCATCTAACCCGAATATGGAAAGTGCTGATTGTGTTGCCCCATTCCGTGACGAATGAGTGACACACAGCAGGCACATGCGATTACATATATGAACGGACATTGAACTTGTAGTGCTGCAAATGAATGCGCAGTCTTGATAGCGGTTGGTAACGCAAGGGTTGTGAAGCCTCAAATTGAGTACCTAGTGCTGTGCGTAAAAACAAACATTGTCACTGGGGAGACAAAGGCGGCCGCGCGTGGTGTTGGCCACGCACCCCCTCGTGTGCCGTGCCTGTCTTCATAGGTGCTACTCGCTAACAGCACCTGCCCCTAGAGTCTGTTAAGGCTATACGGGGGATTTTTGTCTTTGTAAGCACGCGTGTGTGTGTGTGTGGTACGTTCGTTATCTGAACTTTATGGCGGGACCCCGGGGTCCCGAATAAACGGAAGTCAAAATCGTAATAAATTAAATTATTTTTGTCGACTCCGTCCCACCGCGCACATAAACGCCGTGACCCACCTGGCGCGGATCATTCTGTTGTCATGTCGTCCAAGGGGCCGTCCATAAATGACGTCACGCACCTGGGGGGGGGGTCAAAAATCGTCCAAAATCGCGTGACGTCATTTATTCACGGCCCCCAAGCGCAGCGAGGACGAATGCGCAGAAGAGCAGTACAAGCGAATGCACTCCATGCTCGGGTATGGGTAGGATCATAAGTTTTATCCAAAGCTGCTCAAACTGCCTACACGACTTAGGTCCTTTATTTTTTCACAACGGTCTGCATAATACAGTGAAACTGCTCTCTTATCTTCATTATTATTTGTGACCTACCAATGTCTGCAGCCAGGATCAATCGATGACAATCCTATTACCTGCAGATATTTAACAGATGAGTTGCGTTGCACCGTTAATTCTTCCTGTTTGATAATTAATACTTCCCTTGTCCGTATGCATCTGTGCAGATAGTTTTTTTTGCGGTTAATCCATAGTCCCCACATACCGCTCGTATCAATGCGGATAAGAGGAGCGCGACCCACGACTCTGTGGCGTAACATTGGTATAAACGTTTGTTACAATATGAACAGCCCATTGAAAACGCGTACTATTCTATGTACTGTTCACAAAGTGTGTTCACAAATCCACACTGAGAAACACGATGATGGACAGAGGGGTGCAAATATTTTTTTCGATAGTGTATTTAAATAGAGGTGCTGTAGGTAAGTAGTTTTCAGTTTTAAAGGCATAGTTTAACAAGCCAACACTTGCCACCATCCTTCAAACCTATTGGTGAAAAAGAGCAACGTTTTTGTTTACATTATAATATAATCTTTACGCGAAAGCCGGGATCTTATGGGACCCCGGGGTCCCGCCATAAGGTTAATCTTCTTTGGGTCTTACGGTAAAGTCCGTAGATAAGTAAAAAAAAGACAAAAAACTACGATGTTTCGATCGCAACACAAGCGGTCGTCACCAGGTGGAGACGATCGAAACGTCGTAGTTTTGTCATTTTTTTTGAACCTATCTACGTGACTTTACCGAAAGACCCAAAGAATATGAATTCCTGCAGTCACGAAAACTTTAAGTCAAGGTTCATCTGTTGATGCCATCTGCTTATCAGGGGCGGGGCGGTGGAGAAAGCGAAACTTTTCTCATCACTTCCCTGCGGAGGCTTTCTGCGTTGGTGCAGCGCCGTCCAACTCCAAAGTGAACCGGGAACGGAACGCGTTCCGAGAGAAGATGGAGCGATGAAGTCATCCCGTGCGCAGGTACTGGGAGGATCGTCGCGTCGCAGATTCACGCGCGAGAGACGGTGACGGCTCGGGGGAAGCCTGCATCCAGCAGTAGATCGCTCATGGCTGACGATGGTCGATGCAGCGTATTTGTTTGGGTGGCACCACACGTGCTACGTGCTGGAGTAGCACGGGTTCAGCGCACGCTCTACGTGGTATGCGTACATGTTAGTTGGGTAACTAAAGGATGTTGTGTATATGCATCACGGAGTCGGTGGACATGGCGAGGCTTGTGTCATGTGTGTATTGAGGATGTCCACGAGGCTCCCTATTGTCAATGCACTGCTGGATGACGAATCCCAAAGCGGTGCAGGTTGCGGGGAGTTGTTTAACTTCACAACTCCAACCTCACCAGCGTGGGTTCGTGAAGGCGGAGAGCGTCGATGTGAGAGCATAGAAGTGCAGTATAGCAATGAATATTGGTTATTTATTTCAATACAAAATGGTTAATATCGTGGCTCTGCCCGTGCGTGGGAATGTTGGTGGCTTGTCAAGAATGAAATCCCCACTAAAGTCGTTCTCTCTCTTTTAAGGAAGTGGCGATGACTAGTTTCGATTTTCCCCGAAAAAATAAAATCTCACCAGGCGGGAATGTGACACACACAACAACAACTGTCTAACAAAGCGAGGCGTAACGCGGTTAAGTCGGTTGGGTATTCCATAATTAATCGATATTCGCAACCACATCACTAAGACGTCTCAAAGCAACTCCTGTGAGAATCTCGCCGGTTTTGGGTTCGTGTCCAACTTCCATTTTGCTGTGAATCATATTCAACGATGTGAAAATTTACATAAAATCCCATATAGGCGTGTCATACATTAATGAACGTGCATTAATGTATTTGTTAATTTAGTCATTAATTAATTTCTATTACTTCTCTCTTCCGTTTATTAAATAAATGCATACATCTACGTATTCTAATTATTTCTATGCATTTCCGTCCATTCGTGTATTTTTTTCATGAATGAAATCTACGGATAGAGACGGATTCAGGCAGTGTGCACCCAGATTCACGGGCAGATCGGGAGAATGAAATTTAGAGTGAACAGATGGAGTTTCGCGCTCAACAAATCAGTCACGAGAGATCCTCGCCATGGCCGTTGTCTGTTGCAGGGAAGTGGCGAGAAAAGTTTTGTTTGTACCCCCGATAGCGAAGTACCACGCACACACGCGCTTGGACACACACACACGCGCTTGGACACACACACACGCGCTTGGACACACACAAACACGCGCTTGGACACACACAAACACGTCCTTGGACACACACACACGCGCCCTTGGACACACACACACACGCACACACACACACACACACACACACACACGCGCTTGGACACACACACACGCCCTTTGACACACATACATACGCTTGGACATACACACCCACGTGCGCTTACAAAGACAAAACCCCCCATGTAGCCTTAACGTACTGCTGGGGCAAGGGCTGTTGCCAGTAGCACCTATGAAGGCAGGCACGGCACACTAGGGGGTTGATGGCCAACACCACGCCCGGCCGCCTTCGTCTCCCTAGTAGCAATGGTTTTATTTTACACCAGGTACTCATTTGAGGCTTAGTGAATCTAGGGGAGGCCCACGACCGGTTCAGATAATCGCCATCTGTGTTGGCCGTGAGCGGGAATTTAACTCGGGTCGCCGGGTTTGTAGTGCAGCGATAATACTATAGACCAGTGGTTCTTAACCTTGTTGGAGGTACTGAACCCCACCAGTTTCATATGCGCATTCACCGAACCCTTCTTAATTGGAAAAAAAAAATGTGATTTTTTCAAATTCAAAACATAGGTATATGTTTTACTGGTGCACAAAATGAACCGTGCATCAACATCACTGTGTTCAAAGAACAAAACCAGCAAAACATGATTTTCACACAAAAACGAAAACATAATAATGAATACTTACTGCAAATCAGTGTGACTTCTGCTGTTGCCTTTCAGAGACCAGTTCAGAAATGCGCGGCTTCACCTTGGCAAGTTCCACTCTAATGTCATTTTCGCAACAAAGTCTGTTCCTTTTCTTCGTTTTTATGTCCAGCATCCTCGAAAAGGATTGCTCGCAAAGATATGTTGTAACAAACGGTATGAAAATCTCCAGGGCTTTCTTAGCAATAACAGGGTAGGTTACCATTTGTTGACACCAAAACGTTGAGAGCGTTGTTGTTCTGAAGAGTTGCTGTTGAACCTGGCTCTGCTGAATTTCAATGATTTCGTCAAGGTATTCATCATTGACATCTGCTGTCTCAACACTAAACGTGAACAGCTGTCTCACCCATGCTGGATATGACTCTTGTAGGGAAGTATCCGTCGAGAGACTTTGCAAGCTCATCTAAGTGCGTGGCAATTGCTTGCTTCAGTTCCGCGGGTACAGAAATATCTCCGATTCCAGATACATCTTCGATCTCACTTACATAGTCGTCCATCAGGGGAAAGTTTGCGAAGTTATCGTTCTTTGTTCGTCGTTTCCATGACGGTAGCTTTTTTTTAAAAGCCTTCAGGTTTTCTTCCGCTTCAATGATGTTGACTCCACCGCCCTGCATCTGCTGATTGAGATGATTGAGAGCTGCGAAGATATCAGCCATGTAAGCAATCTGCATGACAATGTTGGTGCGCTTGCAAAAACAGGGCTAGGTCCACACGCATGGCAAAAACACGATTCAGCACCTGTCCCCGGGATAACCACCGAACGTTAGAATGGTACAGAAGTACCTCGAATTCAGAGCCCATTTCTTTACACAACTCACTGAAGATGCGGTGCCTCAGAGCACTATTTCGCACATAGTTCACGCATTCCACTACAATTTTTAATACTTGTGTCAGTTTTGGAGGCAAGGTTTTTGTTGCCAACGCATGCCTGTGCAAATATAATGCGTAACAATGATGTGTGGTGCATCGGCTTTCACTAGCGCACCAAAACCAGACTTTCTTCCCAGCATGACTGGAGCTCCGTCCGAACAAACTGCAGAAACCATATCCCACGAAAGATTGTTGTCTTTGAAGAAGTCATTCACAAGTTTCTTCACATCGGCTACCTTAGTTGTTGTTGTAAGAGGCTTACAAAATAAAAAAAATCTTCCTTTATCACGTCGTCTGTCACATAGCGCACGAATACAGCAAGCTGGCTTAGATTGGAAACGTCTGTGGTCTCGTCGAGTTGCAGGCTGAATTTTGCCGGGCTTGAAATCAGATCTGCAACTACTTGAGCCAAGATGTCTTTGCTTATGTCCTCTATTCTGTCGCTGATGGTGTCATTTGAAAGAGGAATTTGGGATAACTTAACTTCAGCCGCTTTTCCCAGCATGATATTCGCCATCTTCAACACAGCTGATTTTATGAGTGTTTCACCAATGGTGTGTGGTTTGCCCTGCTTTGCGATCAGGTAAGCAACTTCGTACGATGCTGTGAGGATCGGTTTGTTGATGGGTACAAAGCCGAGAACAGGCAGAGCAGCCTTTTCATCGAATCTGGCTCTCTTCACCTTGAATTAAGCGAGCGTTGTGTTCTTGTATTCCCCATCTCCATGCAGCTTAAGGAAGTGTTCCCTTAGTTTTGCCGGTGCTAGACTAGAATTGCTCAACTTGGCATTGCAAATCATGCAGTTAGGACGTTGACTCCCATCACGTTCCGTTATACATGTGAATCCATATTGTACATATTCGTCCGACCACTTTCTTTTTTTGCTCGACATAGTTTAGTATGAAGGGATTAAAATATTAAGAAAGAAATCACACGACGTACCATCACGACAGTCACAAGTCGACTACCGAGCGCACCAAATTCCCTGCAGCAGATAGGCCAAGCGATGTAGCGTGATCACTTGCAGCCAATGATGGCCAAGCCGGACGTGTCATCACGATTCATAGGAGTCGGGTGTGTGTCTTAACCTCCGCCGAACCCCTGAGACTGACTCACCGAACTCCTGGGGTTCGATTGAACCCAGGTTAAGAACCACTGATCTAACCTATGAAAGTATTTTTTTTTGTCTGTCCATCTGTCTGCGCACGCGCTCTTGCGAGGGAGTTGGCTCTAAAATGGTGGGGTGGAAGTAAAAAAAAATTGGCCAAATACCACGCAGTAAGCCCCGCGGTGGGCAAGCACTATTCAGTTTTCCCATCCGTTACTTTTAAATTTGTTCAAATAGCGATTTGATGAAATGTATCTTTATTTATATATTTATGTAGTTTTACCGCCCGGCGCGGGACAAAGCACTCAATTGCGCATGCGCAAAACGCTGACAGGGGTTGCCCCTAGCAACGCACACACGATTGCTGACAATTTTCATTCGCGTTAACAATGCTGAAAAAATACACACAATGCTGAGGTTCATTCTTCACAGTTTTATGTCCCCCCCCCACCCCATTTCGTGCATTTACTGATATAAAGTCCGTAGATATTAATGTAGCGCTTACATAGCATTATTTGCAGCATGGGTGGGGAGAGCCGCCCAGCCCCCAGCCTGGCAATGTGTCACCTCCTCCGGCTGGGCAATCTAGGTGAGGCCGCGGGCTCTGCACGGGACTAGGCTTCACCACGGCAATGTAAAGTACAATTTTATTAAATCTTTCGCTAAGAACTCAGGTTCATTGTTTACTATTATGAATCTAATACGTTGGAAAATATTACAATAATAATGTTTGTGTGCAGAAAACTTATATTTCATTATTAGGTTGCTAATTATTTCCTTTAGGTGTGTTTTAATGATGCTGCGACAGTGTACTGCCAGTCTGCTGTGGCCTGCTGCCTGCTGTATGCCATTCTATAATCTCGATTTAAAGCTTTCGTGACTGCAGGGATTCATCTTCTTGGTTCTTTCGGTAAAGTCATGTAGAAGGGAAATAATAAAATAATAAAAATAAAACATAAAATACAATTCTCGCGACGTTTCGGCCACAACGCAAGCATAAATATGCTAAATTCCTGTTGATATGCAAATTCCTTTGTCAAGGCTCCCTCCTCCTCTAACCCAGCTTAAATATACACTGCCAAGCTTGTTGGTGTTCATTCAGACGCTGTCTTTCCGACAGCCCTGTTCTTCACCTGAGGACAGCTGCTTACGTTGTGGCCGAAACGTCGTGAGAATTGTATTTTATTATGTTTTATTTTTATTATTTCCCTTCTACGTGACTTTACCGAAAGAACCAAGAAGAAGTCTATACTCTGTTGCCTGCTTCTTTACTTCACTCAGTGTACTGCCAGCCTTTCATGTCGACTGTATCCTGCTTTTTCAGCTGCTGACCGTATTGCCAGCTTATGTCAACTGTAGCAATGCTTATGTCATTGAGTCGCCGTACTGGAAGTCTATACTCTAGACTGTAGCCTGCTTCTCAAATTACCTGTGTATACTGCTGCTCTTTAATGTATACTTATTTCATCTTATTTCTTCAATGCATTTCTATTGTTTTGATTTCTCACGTCACGCTATAGTACTGTGATGCTGATTAATGTTATACTGCTAAATACGTTGGACTTTCTTAGCTACAGCCCATTGCTTTTCGTCTATTGTTTTGTTAAATTCGTGGGAACATCACCATTTTAAATTTTGCCGTACCGCACCTTTTCTTTGCACTAAAGCATAAAGTACGCAGGGAGGTTCAATTCCCCAAATATTTGTGACCTTGTTTTCTTACGTTGGGTGAGGAACATTGTGAGAGACATTGTTCTTCGATACCAAGAAAACACCACCACACAATTTCCTGACACTAACAGAGCATTCGATGCCCTACAATAAACACATTTTCCTGTCACAAGGCCAAGATGGGTACCACGTCAAGATTCCTCCAATTATAAAGCTGCAGGACAAAGACATCGTCACAAAACTGTCTCCTCTTAAAAAACTATTTTTTGTGATAATGGACAGAGGAGGAAACCACATATTATGGTGCGCCAACCTCTTTCACCAGTATGTTGTCGATGAGTATGCCAACATTGAGAGTGAGCGCCTTCTTTACATTCAACTGAATCAAAACCGCCTGCGTGTGAACAGTATGCTCATCTCTGGGACGCCATCAATGCCGAAGGAGATGCAAACGGTCACAATTTGGGCTGATTAGTTATTTTGCCTTCATCCTTCACAGCTCTGCCAATATACATATATGAGAAGACTCAGGATGCCATGATGTACATCAGCCAATATGCCACGCCCCATCTCTTCATCACCTTCACTTGCAATCCCAAATTAACGGAGATCCAGGTTTACCTTTATCCAAACCAAAAGCTACCAGACAGACATGACATCTTAGCGAGGGTCTTAAAACTCAAAGTTCATGACCTCATTATGCTTATTACGACCAACGAAGGCGGCGTCTTTGCATAGACAAGCAGTAACTTGCACACCATTGGGTGGCAAAAACGTTGTCTTCTTCATGCTCACATTTCGCTATGGATGAGGGAAATAATTCATGCAAATCACATTGACACATTTGTCGGTGCTGAGCTACCTCACCCCCATCAAGACCCTTCCCTTTTTATATGTGGTCTGCGACCAAATGGTCCATGGCCCATGTGGCTAGTTCTATCCAAATGTGCCATGTATGCATGACCACATGTGTACCAAGAGTTATCCACGAAACTACTTGAAAGACACTCAGCCGGCCCATGATGACTATCCTCTATATCGTCACAGAAATACTGAGCATGGTGGATTTCAAACAATGCTCAGACCTGCCACTAACTCGCTAATTAAGGTTCACAATGGGTGGATCGTTCCCTACTGCTCTCTTCTGTGCAAGATCTTCCAGGCCAACTTTAACGTGAAATTCTGCTATTCTAAAAAAAGCCATCAAATATGTTTGCCAATACATCAACAAAGGCTCTGACATGGCTGTCTTTGCCTTACAAAACAGAGGGATAAAGTGTGCATGAGCTCAAACTTTCTTTTCCAAGGGGCATAAATCAGCAACAATGAGGCCATTTGCTGAATTCTTGGTTTCCCCATCCATGACCGTTTCCCCATAGTCGTCCATTTGCCACTTCACCTCCAAAATGGTCAACGCATCTACGTCACCAAAGGAAATGCCCAACAACAGGCCCTGGCCCCACAAGATACCACCCTTATGGCGTTCTTTGTTTTGTGCACAAGTGACCAATTTGCTGCCAACCTGCTCTACCATTAAGTTATCTCCTACTATGTAAAAAAAGAAAATTTAAGCGACGTGCTACTGATGGTGAATCGCATGCCTTAGGATGAGTCTGCACAGTTCATCCCAACAATCAGCAGTGCTACTTTCTCCAAATGCTTCTCCATGTTGCCAAAGAGCAGAAAACATCTTTCCAAGACCTCTAAACAGTGTAAATGAGTTGTTTGTCAAACATACAGGGAAGCTTGCAATCTTAGTGAAATTGTTGCGCATGATCACCATCTTCATAAAGCTATGACAAAAGTTTATGTTGGTCAGTCCCCTTTCCAACTGACATTGCTCTTCTGCATGAATCTGCAAGTTTGCAGCCCATCTAACCCCATGAGACTCTGGCAAAAATACAAAGAGGGCATGAGTGAGGACATCCTCCACGGAGTTCAATGACAAAATACAAACCTCGACGTCAACTTTTCTGATGTCATCTTCAAACAGGCCCTCATCCTCCTTCAGGACAAACTGCACTCCATGGGTGGAAAATACCTCACGTCTTTGGGACTACCAATGCCCTTGCTCAAGAGATCGTATGTTAAATATGATATTATGCTTTACAGCTTCTTAATTTTTTTAAGGAAAATTAACCAAAAGCTGATGGATGCACAAATAGAAGCCTACACAAAAATCTTGGAAGATATTGAGACTACAAATTGAGTATTTTCTCCTTTATGCACCTGCCAGTACTGGGAAGACCTTTATTTTCAAACTGCTCCTCGCTAAGGCTTGCCAGAGCGAGAACATGTCTCTAGCTGTGGCATCCTCAGGGATTGCTGTGTAAGTCGATGTTTGTGTGTGTGTTTAGGTCCATGTGTGTGTGTAAGTCCAAGTGTGCGTCTCAGTCGCTTTGTGTGTTAGTCGATGTGTGTGTGTTAGTTAATGTGTGCATGGCTCCATGTGAGTGTGTAAGTCACTGTGTGTGTGTGTCTATGTGTGTTAGTCGATGTGTGTGTACGTCAATGTGTATGTGTGTGCGAGTCCATATTTGTGTGTGTTAGTCCATGTGTGTGTGTCTTCCTCGATATGTGTGTGTAAGTGCATGTGTGCCTAGGTCGATGTGTGTGAGAGTCTACGTATGTGTGTGACTCGCTGTATGTGTGTATGTCGATTTGTGTATAATTCCATGTGTGTGTATCTAAGGTGAATGTCTGTGTATGCGAGACAATATCTGTGTGTGTAAGTCGATGTCTTTTTGTGTGTGGGTCAATGTCTGTGTGTGTCGGTCGATGTGTGTGTGTCTTTTTCGCCCGGGAAATGCGGGTACTTCCCGCTAGTATATTTATAAAGGATTTGACTGTGCCAATATGACGATCACTGTCGGCGAGAATCCTCAACTTCGACACGACGAGCTGTCAAATTTTATTTCAAGATACATGAGTGCACCAGAAGCTGTGGCGTTTGCTCGATTTGCCAATGCATGATCATTCGCATGCTGTGATGAGATTGCCCGTGCATTTGCCAAATCAGCAAGGCGTTGTGTTTCTAGAAGGTCGAGAAGAAAAGGCGTTGGAAGCCACACGAGCAGGTCGCACTAAGCTCGAATCTTGGTTTCAGATAAACGTGATTGATCCAAACGCCCAAGATTGTCTCTACAACGACATTCCCTACAATTGTGTATGTCAACAACAACTGGAAGCAGCAACAAAGAGGAGGCACCAACATCATTGCGAGATTGTACACTTTTGGAATCAAAGATGAGGAGCGATTATATTTTAGGATGCTCTTGCTGCACGTCAAAGGCGCTACCAGTTTTGAATTCCTCAGAACTGCCGATGGCGTCGTTTACACATTCAAGCTACCTTTCATCGTCATTTTCCGGAGTCAGACGAAGAATTGGATCGATGCATGCAGGAGTCCGCGACATATCAGATGCCGAATCAAATGCGACAGACGTTTGCGTACATTTGCTGCTTCTGTATGCCAACAATCGCTGCCAAGTTGTGGAACAAGCATTCACTTGACATGTCGCTGGATTATCTGTGGCGTGATGACGAAAATGTTGCATTGAACATGGCTCTGCACGACATCAACGCGATTCTCAAACAACATGCATTGTCTTGCGCATCAATTGGTATTCCGAAACCAATAGGATGTCAAATCGAAGCTCAGCTATAGGACGCAGTGCAAGAAGAACAAGAGGCTGAAACGAAAATGTGCTCCCTTAATTAGGCAACAGTTTGAAGCTTTCACAGCAATAATGAGAGCTGTCAACGATGAGCACGTTCAGAACATACTTTTCTACTTTGATGGTCGTGGCGGCTCTGGAAATACTTTTTTGTACTCCACGCTGCTCTCATTAGTTCATGGAAAAGGTTAAATCACTCTTCCTTTTGCGACCACTGGAATCGGAGCTACTTTACTGAAAGGCTGACGAACTGTGCACAGTGGATTCAAGCTTCCAGTTCCCCTCCTCGACACATCTTCGTCGATGAGAATGAATTCACCAGAAGGCGAAATGCTACGACAAGCTTCACTCATCATTGATGAAATTACGATGCTGACAAAGAATAGTCTTCGATGCATCGATCAGCTGTTGCGCGACATCATGCAGATTCAACTGCCGTTTGGTCCAAAAGTCGTCGTAATCGGTGGCGACTTCAGGACAGACTTTGCTGGTTGTAGCAAAAGGCACCCGTGTTGATGTAATCGCGTGCTGCATCAAATCCAGCGTATTATGGCAGCAGTTTACCAAATTAACTCTCATGGCAAACCTTCGGAGTGATGGTCAAAATGAGCATACCAATTGGCTGCTGAAAGTTGGATTGGGAACTTTGCCCGATATATCTGGAGTGCCGTTAGGTTCCATTGAAATTCCACCTCAAATGATAACGGTTGATGATCTGGTCACCACAATTTACGGTCAGAACTTGCAACACATACCTGCCGAAGAGCTTGAAAAAAAGAGCGATTCTAGCACCTACCAACAAGGACACTCTCGAAATGAACCAAAGCATCACACAGCTGTCCAGAAATCTCCGAATTTATTACAGCTCTGACTCGATTTGGTCGGAAGATCCTGCGGATGCATTGAATTACCCTCCATAATTTATTCACGATCAAACGCCTTCAGGAATGCCGCCATACACATTGGCACTGAAGACAGGCGTTATCATCGTGCTGCTGCGAAATCTGAACTCGAAGAACGGTCTTTGCAATGGAACGCGTTTTCTGGTCAAATCATTACAAAATAACTTCATCAACACAGATATTGTATCAGAATGCAACCGCGGCGAAATCGTCTTCATCCTGAGAATCGACCTAACTCCAAGTGATGTCACTCTTTCTTTCATACTGAAACGACAAATTCCGATAATTCCTGCATATGCGATGATGATCAACAAGTCCCAGGGTCAGACTTTTGAAAATTTGGGTATTTATCTCAATTAACCCGTATTTTTCCATGGACAGTTGTATGTGGCTCTGTCTAGATCTAAAAATCATCAGCGTATAAAAGTGTTCATCAAGGATAGTCAACTGCAGAGAACCCTTTTGAACAGTGATAAGAGATTCACATGAAATATCGTATACCAATAAATCTTCCATAGTACTTAATTTAATGTTTAAGTGAAAAAAAAAATATTTACATGCAACAATTCCTAAAAAAAAAATACAATCAAACAATAACACGTAAATGTACATATTTAATATTACAGCTTCCGTCCTAGGACGGTCAAAAGGCTAGTTATATTTAAGAACATAGTTTAGTCCTTATTTGGTGTCTACTCGGTGCTTCTTGGCTTGTCTCTTGTAATCATTAAATAGAGCATATCTTGTCACTGTCCAGCAATAGTCTGCAATCATTAATGGGCTCCATTTGACCTGACATTGTTGAAATGTCCTGGTGAAATCGCTCACCATGCTCGTCGCTCACTGCTCTGCAGTTCGGTGGGGAAAAAATCTAGATTAGAATGCAACAAATGTATCTTTAGTGACATGTTGCAACCAAGGCTTTTTTCTGCCTTGAGGAGGTTTTCCACCAACTCCCTGTAGTGGTCTGCCTTGTTGTTTGAGAAAATGTGTTGCCACTAACTGGAATGTTTTCAGACTTAAAACTTTCGTGACAGCAGGAATTCATATTCTTGGTTCTTTCAGTAAAGTCACGTAAATAGAAAACAAAAACATATTTTTGTTAAATAACTATATACAAAAAAAAACTCTGTTTATGTGACTTTACCGAAAGAACCAAGAATATGGAAGGTTTTCCATGCCATATTTTCCTTGCTACGCAGTGCACTGTCAAATGCATAATCCCGAAGAAATTCACGAATCTGAGGACCAACAAATACACCTTCCTTTAATTTAGATTCACTTAACCTTGGACAATTTCAACGGAGGTACTTGAAAGCTGCTTGTGTTTTGTCCATGGCTTTGACAAAGTTCTTCATCACACCCAGCTTGATGTGTAAGGGGTGGTAACAACATTTTCCTTGAATCAACAAGTGATGGATGCTGAACACTTTTCCTCCCAGGCTCCAATGGCTGTTGGAGTGGCCAATCTATTTTGATGTAGTGGGAATCTCTCGCACGACTATCCCATTCTCAGAGAAAACAGCAGTACTTTGTGTATCCAGGCTGCAGAACAAGCAAGAGAGGAACAACCTTCAAATCGTCACAAAGCTGCCACAGATGTTGGTCATAGTTTATGCACCTCAAAAGTTGTTCCATGTTGTCATAGGTTTCCTTCATATGGACTACATAACCAACTGGAATTGATGGCAAAACATTGCCATTATGCAGCAAAACAGCTTTAAGACTCATCTTCGATGAATCAATGAACAATCTCCACTCATCTGGATCATGAACGATGTTGAGCGCTGCCATCACCCCACCGATGTTGTTGCAGACTAGAAGATCACCACCTTCCATGCAGAAGAATGGGACAATATCCTTTTGACGGTCACGGAACATGGAAACCCTAACATCACCTGTCAGGAGATTCCACTCCTGCAGTCTGGAGCCCAACAGCTCTGCCTTACTCTTGGGTAGTTCCAAATCTCTGACAATGTCTTTCAGTTCACCTTGTGTTATGAGGTGTGGTTCAGAGGAGGAGAATGGGAGAAAATATGGGTCATCTGACCTTGATGATTCAGGACCAGAAGTTTCATCCTCTCCCTCGTCCGATTCAAGCGATAATGTTTCTGGTGCATTAGGAACCGGCAGTCCTTCTCCGTGGTGTACTGGGCATATAGCTGATGGAATGTTTGGATAATGCAGTCCACTTTTTCTTCTTTGATACACCTTTTCCAACTGGAGGCGTCATGCAGAAGTAACACTTGCTGATATGATATGTAGGCTCTCTCCAAATCATTGGCACTGCAAAAGGCATATATTTCCT
>JAAXLI020001408.1:38499-50905 GCA_014621495.2 Entosphenus tridentatus | reverse complement strand
CTACACCGTGCGGGTCGCGGGGGATATTTGACCATACTTCACCACGCGCGTTGGCGAAGGCAGGCGGCGCAGCTGGCGAGAGCACAGAAGTACAGTACAGCGGTGCGATTGTCCGCCCCGCCATCTGCTGCCCCGCCACGTGGCCCCGCAGCCTGTAGCACCTGCTATGCAGGGTGGTGACTGCCCCGCCACGTGGCCCCGCAGCCTGTAGCACCTGCTAGGCAGGGTGGTGGTGGCCCTGCCACGTGGCCCCGCAGCCTGTAGCACCTGCTAGGCAGGGTGGTGGTGGCCCTGCCACGTGGCCCCGCAGCCTGTAGCACCTGCTATGCAGGGTGGTGACTGCCCCGCCACGTGGCCCCGCAGCCTGTAGCACCTGCTAGGCAGGGTGGTGGTGGCCCTGCCCAGGCCCAGCCCCTGTGGGGCTTTGCGAGGTGCCAGGAGGTGGGGCGCTTTGTGCGCTGGGGCTGCACGATTTGGGGAGAATGTCTTAAGTGCGATTTTTCTGACAGAGATTGCGAATTGATTTGCGATTACATTTTTTTAAGTCAAGCGTCAGTTCAATAGTCACTGTGTAATACAGTAGATTTAAAACATGTGATGGAGCATTACCACATGATACCATCAAAATATGAACCGCTCTATATATTCTAATGCAAGGATGAGAACTTAAGCGACATGAATTACTTCCAACATGTATTTATTAAAAAAGAATTATTGAAAAAGAATATCAATATAAAACAATTATCAAGTTAACTACATAAAGTTATAATAATACAAAGTTCAACAATTCCATTAAGAAAGTAATAGGACTTTTAAAATCGCAAAAAAAATCGCAGCCTTTGTGATTTCCTAATCGCATTGTTTCAAATTGCGACTTCGATTTGAAATCGATTAATCGTTCAGCCCCACTGTGCGGTAGTGCCCGTGGGAGGCAGTGGATCACAGCAGCAGCAGCAGCGTGGATATCAACACCGCCGCAGCGTCTCTGTGTGTGTACAACAAACACAAACATCTCCCGTGTGTCACCTTTCACAGGCTGTAGGGGCAAGTGGTGTTGGTGAGCACCTGTGAAGGCCGGCACGGCACACGAGGTGGGTGTGATAGTGTAGTGATGTACACTCGTGTGTGTCTGTGTTAGTGTAGTGATGTACACTGTGTGTGTGTTGATAGTGTAGTGATGTACACTCGTGTGTGTGTGTGTGTGTGATAGTGTAGTGATGTACACTCGTGTGTGTGTGATGGTGTAGTGATGTACACTCGTGTGTGTGTGTGATGGTGTAGTGATGTATATTCGTGTTTGTGTGATAGTGTAGTGATGTACACTCGTGTGTGTGTGTGTGTTAGTGTAGTGATGTACACTCGTGTGTGTGTGTGTTAGTGTAGTGATGTACACTCGTGTGTGTGAGATAGTGTAGTGATGGACACTCGTGTGTGTGTGTTAGTGTAGTGATGTACACTCGTGTGTGTGTGTGTGTTAGTGTAGTGATGTACACTCGTGTGTGTGTGTGTGATAGTGTAGTGATGGACACTCGTGTGTGTGTGTGATAGTGTAGTGATGTACACTCGTGTGTGTGAGTGTAGTGATGTACACTCGTGTGTGTGTGTGATGGTGTAGTGATGTACACTCGTGTGTGTGTGTGATGGTGTAGTGATGTACACTCGTATGTGTGTGTGATAGTGTAGTGATAACTCCATCAAAAAAGTAACCTGCAGCGCCACACCTATTACCATAATTAGGGGAAAAAACGGTGATCCAATCTCCGACCCCCAGGAACAGGTTTGCAGATTTGCTGAGCATTTCTGTGAGGTCCTGGGGGAGGGAAAATCTCTCAGCCAGGAAAACATCATGGCACAAAGTGGGGATAACCCTGCTGAGGCTGCGGTGCCTCAAATATTGGAAGAGGTCACCCCCTGTGAGTGGCTGGCTGAGGTGCCATCTGTTGAGGAAGTACTTAAGGCGATCCAGAGTCTGAGACCAGGAAAGGCACCGGGCAGAGATGATCTCCCAAGCGAAATGCTGAGGGAGGGTGGCGTTTGTGCACAGACTGCCCTATATGACATCATAACAACAGTCTGGACCGCTGGACGGGTACCGCAGGATTGGAAGGATGCCCTGGTGGTCCCCCTCTTTAAGAAGGGGGACCGCACAGACTGTAACAACTACAGGGGCATCTCACTCCTCAGTGTGCCGGGAAAGGTCCTGGCAAGGATTATTCAACATCGCCTTGCTAGGCACGCTGAGGAGAGGCTTGCGGAGCCCCAATGCGGTTTCAGGAAAGGGCGGTCCTGCACAGATGCCATATTTTCTGTCCGTCTGCTACAGCAGAGGTGTAGGGAATTCCAACAAGACCTACATCTCTGCTTTATTGACCTGGTCAAGGCCTATGATACCATCAATAGGCCTGGGCTCTGGGTTGTTCTTCGTGCTTTCGGAGTCCCTGACCCTCTGCTCATGATCATTAAGGACCTTCATGATGGTGAGCGGGCCCGGGTAAAACTACGTGGCCGGGAGTCGGAGCCTTTCCCTGTACACCTTGGGGTGCGACAGGGATGTCCTCTGGCTCCCACATTATTTAACATCTATTTCGACTGCGTAGTTCGTGAAGCCTTCAATAGCTGTACCGGGGGAATTTCCGTTTGGTACAGATATAATGGGAGGCTGATCGACGCCCGGGTGCGATCAAGGGATGGCTCCCTATTGGTCAACCACGTTATGTATGCCGATGATTTGGTAATAGCTGCTCATTCAGTAAAGGAGTTGGAGACGCTGCTGCTGAGACTGAAGCGTGCCACTAAGAGATGGGGCCTTACCATCAGCCCCACCAAAACTTAGCACCTGCCGGGTATTTTGTACCATCGGACACTCCACCCCCACAACTCCCAATCGGTGATGGGGAAGTTGTAGAGAGAGTAGAGAGTTTCCCATACCTGGGCAGTGTGCTTATGACCGGCTCCAGTTTAACAGCAGAGGTCTCACTCCGAATCAGTCGAGCGGCAATATCTTTTCATCGGTTGCGTAACGCTGTGTGGAAGCTACCTGGTCTGTCGCTCCACACGAAGCTTCAGGTCTTTTCGGCCACGGTCATTCCCTCCCTTCTCTACGCTTGCGAAACGTGGACCCCCCTGATGGAGCATCTTCGCCGGTTGGAAACATTTAGGCTGGCCTGCCTACGATCCATCCTGGGTTTAACCAGGCTGAATTGTGTGAGGAGTTCACAAATCCTTGAAAGATCTGGGCAAAGTCCCATCGGTGAGCTCCTCCGGCAGGCAAGGCTGCGTTGGCTGGGTCATGTAGCCCGCATGCCCAGCCACCGCATGCCTAAACAGCTTTTGTTCGGCCGGATCGAGGGGGCTAAACGGGCGCGGCACGGGCTAGAGAAGAGATGGCGTGATGTGGTACAGGAGGACGTGGAGCTGAGTGGACTTGCCGATGACTGGTACCAGCGGTGTCAAGATCGGCCTCAGTGGAGGAGGCTCGTGAAGGACGCTACTGGGCAGTTGGAGGCAGTCGCCCTCCAACAACAACGGAGGGCGGAGGAGCGACGCTCACAACAACGAGCGGAGCGCCGGGTGGCTAAAGCACAGCAAGTTGGTACAGTAGGGGGCAAAGGTGGTGCATCAGCCAGTCATCTCGGTCATCTCGGTCAGTCGTCCCGTGGCACCTGCTGGGTCTGCCCCGTGACCTCCTGCCAGCGGGCGTTCGACACTTCACGTGGCCTCAAGGTGCACTTGGCCTGGCACAAGCGTCGTGGTGACGTCACCGCCACTTAGTGGCGAATGGCGGTTGTTGTTGTTGATCTACACTCGTGTGTGTGATAGTGTAGTGATGTACACTCGTGTGTGTGTGTGATAGTGTAGTGATGTACACTCGTGTGAATGTGTGTTAGTGTAGTGATGTACACTCGTGTGTGTGATAGTGTAGTGATGTACACGTGTGTGTGTGTGATAGTGTAGTGATGTACACTCGTGTGCATTTATTTGAATTTATGTATGCATTTTAGTAATACGTTAAGTCTAATTCTTATTTTATACAACCCCATTAATGTATATTATGCCATATTAAATATTATTTCTTGTACTCTGGAACGGATTATTTCCTTTTCCTTTCTTTCTTATAGGAAAAATTCGTTTGGTATACGTCATTTTCGGTATAAGTCCTACCTTCTGGAACGAATTAACGATGTATACCGAGGTACCACTGTAAACTGAACTGGTGGGCTTAAGGCCCCTGTATTTATACTACTTTTTTATTACTGGAAAGTTCTTGAATGTTCTAGAAGTTACTACAAGTTACTACTCAGCACTGAATCTATCTGGAATTCCCATTGAAAATGTGTAAATTTCAAAATATCACTGTCCTGGTCACAAAAGCAAAGTTTGTGGGGAATAATAGCCATTTTGTGTACATTTGAGGCATACGCAATTAGAAAATAACACTTACTACCCAGGGACATTTTTTTATTACACAGTGTAATGAATCCTAATAATATCAGCCATAGCTTGTGTGTGTCAAAGACTCAGTGCCGTTGATGCTGAGAGCTTCAGACTTTAACACGGAACCCTAAGAATCCTGTGTCTGAGCGTGAATCCTAAGAATATCAGCCATAGTGTCTCTGTGTAAAACACTCACACGCAGAATAGCAACAGCATCTTCACTCAATTATACACACGTGTAGGGTTAATAGAGCTCATGTAATACTCCTTTACACTCGTGTATGTGCTGTATGTTAATGTAGAGGTATTGCAATACATGGGCAATATAAATGTATCTGTTTGCACAGTAATACACGTGGTCAGCCACAACGATAGCCCAGTCCGGCTCTGTGAGCCTCGGGTATTTACATAGAACCCCAATAATCCTTAAGGTGCCTTAGTAGGGATATAGCAGCCTCAAGCATTATGAATGAATAATGAGAATCCTTAGGCTGCCTTAGTCTGGACATGAGCCTATATCATTAACAATGAATCCTACGCATCACTACGGTGATGTAGTCTGGCTCGAGTCTGATGATGACATCCATTACAGAGAAGACTTATACTCGTAGTTTCATCTGCTACAATGGTTACTTTGGCCAACAGCATCTTTACTGGATAATACATGCGTGTAATATCAATGGAGCTTATGTAATAGTGAAATACACTCGTGTGTGTGCTATATATTATTGTCTAATGAATACATTACAGTCGTAATGTTGATGTTTGCACGTGCCGTGTAGTGATAGACAAGGTTGACCAAGATTATGCCTTAGTCTCGCTCTGTGAGCCTCAGTCATGAACTGGGGAACATAAGAATCCTAAAAATGCCTTAGTTTGACTGAGCATCAAGCTGTTGACATGAAGCCTAAAAATCTCCAACGTGTCTTAGTCTGGATGTATGATCCTTGGGCATTACCAATCAACCCTATGTTTATATAATACATAAGAGGTTTTTTTGGGGTTAGATCACGTAAATATATAAATGTGTCGTTAAACCTTCCACTACCCGACACAGACAACTAGTAAGGGTTGTCACGTAAACAGAACATGCCAATTCGTCACTAGTACGGTGTGTTAGAGAGCCAAGCCACAACATTATTTAAATTTATATTGATGTAGTTATAAAATACATTTCACCATATGAATTCTGCAGGCCGCCTTTGTGTCCGCAGTGCTGATGCTTACAGCACGTACCCGGTACTTGTTTAAGCCAAGGGTTCATCTGGCAGAGGCTCAGAATTGGTTCTGAATCCACTCACCATTGATGATAGCCATGGCCGTGAGTCACGTGTAGGTGACCATGTTTGTAGCTCAGTGCACAGAGCATTCCATCATCATTGCACATCCATACTCACTCTCGCTCATCTACACATACGTATGTAATAAGAGCCTATGTCAGATTCACGTGGTGATCGGCTTTGCCGGTCCCGCTTTACAGCCAATGGGGGGAGAGCCTGGGAGCATGGCCCCGGCGTGATCACGGGATGTCAGCTAGGTGATTGGTTTCGTTGGTCTTGGCCTCAGCCAATGGGAAGACAAGTCGGGGGCGTGGTCCCGGGAGTTGATGGGGGATCTGGAACATTCGGCGCAGGCTATTGAGGATTGGCTGGAGTGTACCACGTGACCCAGGCATTAAATAAGGGGAGAGAGGAGAGACACGGGGTCAGACACAGAACTAAGAGAGGGAGAGGCCACGCGCGAGTGGGGCTCCGGGTGCCACGTGGTGGTGGGTCTCTGGTGACTGTCTGCCCGCTTCCCGTTGCCTTCCAGCAACGGGGAGTGTTTGTGAACTGCAAAGGAAGTGAAATAAAAGGACTGATTCTACAAGCCGTCTCCAGCGTGTTATTACACGTATACAAACAGACACAATTACAAGACCCCCCGTATAGCCCAAACAGGCTGTAGGGGCAAGTGTTATTAGCGAGTGACACTTTAAGGTCAGTATGGAACATGAGGGGGTGGGTGGCCAGCACCACATCAGGCCGCCTTTGTCTCCCTAGTGGCAGTTTTAACCCACTACACCAGGTAGTCATTTGAGTCTGAGTCGACCTAGGGGAGGCTCATGACCGGTTCAGAAAATTGTCACTGGTGTTGGCTGTGAACGGGAATCGAAATTGTGTTGCCAGCTTCATATTGTAGCACGTTAACCACTATGCCACCGCTCCGCAACATACACACAAGCCACAATTACACGCACAATAACACACGCGCACAGGTGGTAAGAGTCCGTGGAACTCACACATGAATGCCAGCAGGTTGACCACAGCTCCCTGCAGGGCGCTGATCGTGGCTATGTCTTTTTTTCTGGGAGATGAGGGTGGATCTCCCTTCTGAGCGTCTCTCCTGTGAGACAAAAACCAGCAGTGACACACAGCATCATCACGCACAGCATAATCACACACAGCATCAGCATACACAGTATCATACTACACATCATCACACACAACATCATCACCCGCCATCATCACACATGGCATCATCACACATGGCATTATCACACACGGCATCACAAACGGCAACATTGCGCACAGCATCACAGCACACAACATCACACAACCCTCGTCTTACACAGCATCATGCCACACATCATCACACAACATAACACAACATCATCACACATCATCATCATCACACATAAACATCATTACTCAGCCCATGTTCCACACAAGGCGTCACCCCGTGTGTTAATCTGTGCAAGTTCATAGTCCATACCGGTTTGTCTCTTTCAGGTGAACCTGCAGGAGTCAGACACAGGGGGCGTGAGTCAGTTCACCTCCAGCCACGTTAACCACACGGTGATTGGTAGACGCGATGAGGCTGCACTCAGATATTCGCGTGGCCGAGTGTTGTTGGTTGTAATCAAGACAAAGCCATGGATGCATTAGGACTCAATGATTCTCATCAGCAAGGTATGGCCTCTAAAACTGTTGCCACTCGGTACCCGATGTCATGGCAAGAGGCGTCCGTGGCACTTGACATCGAGTTGCAGTGATTGTGAACCAACATTCAAATTAATGATCCACTGCGAGAGTGAATTACAACCAGAGCGTTGCGTTACCAGAGTCCATAGTTTAGCAGGGTTAACATTTGTTGAGGCAGGCAATGGTTTAAACTTTCTAAAACTCCTAAAATGTCAGTGCTGAAATATAACTGCTTCTGGCTTTCCTGATGTTAAAAGCCCTTCCGTTATCAGCATTACTATTGGTTGGTATACATTTGGTTAAATTTATCATTTAAAATTAGTGTCAAGTGGCCTCAATCTGATGTATATTACAGGATGATGAGGTTACAATTTTTTATGCCAATGCCTGCATAGATTACCAACCAATTAACTCAAGGGATTTGTGTGTTAATCGTATATTTCTTCTTTTGATATTCAGCGGTAGTTCATATTTTTATTAAAATATACAAATCCAAGTTGGTGAACTTAACTCTACGTTTATTTTAGAACCCATTGGCTATATTTTGTATTGACAATGCAAGTGGCGTTATCTTGTGTTGCAACGCATGTGCCACGTTTACAAACGTAATGAACACTTGAACTGGGGCACTCGCCCTGGCTCCGCGAGCGCTTTACCTGCAGGAACGTGAGCGAGTCCCTCTCCTCCTGCAGAGTGCGCAGGCGCGTGGCTGCTGCCTGGAGCTCGTTGATCTCGCGCTCGTAATGAGCGATGTTCTCCTCGATCCGGGACAGCAGCTCGCGCCCCTTCACATCCACGCGGTCCAGAGCTGCCCTCTCGTCCTCATCCAGCGTCACCCTCATGCGGGTGAACTCGCCTGAGATGCGAGCCTTGGTCTGGACCATGGAATCCTGCAAGGGGCATGCGATGGATTCTGTAAATTAATATTCTTTTTTCCCTGCCTCCACGTTATGTCTTTGGACTCACATCCCATTGAACGGGTCGATAACTTTAGGTATCTAGGTGCTATCTTGCCCTTCAAATTGATCATATCGTTTAATAAACAAAATCTTCTATATAAATAAACACATTGTCTCACCTCGGCTCCATCTTGATATAGTCCAAGCCGCCATCCTCCCCATCTTTGACTCCTGTGAAATAATTGACCGCCTAGCCTCTTGTTCCATTATACCACCTGGCTGCCCACTTTGACCTTGATGCCTCCATATCAACACATTAGTGCAACCTCTGCATCACCTCCAATTTATCTCCCCTGGATATGTTTAGAGACCACCACAGGGCTGTCTTCATCCTAATATTCCTTTAAAACAAATCCGCCAAGTATGTAAGGACCTCCTAACTCTGCAAATTCCCAGTCGCAACCTCAATAAGTACCTCCCTGTTCTCTCTAAAATTACCATATGTTAAAACTAGGTTTTGCGATGCGTTCTTCCACGCTGCTGATATTACCCCACGTTACTGGAGTGTACTTGCCTCTCAGCCTAGGCTGGGCTCCCTCCCCAGCCTCAAACACGATTAGAGGGCTGCGTAATGAGTGAGATATGAACCAGTGCTTGACTCTACCTTCACCAACCTGCACTGACCCATGCAACTAAGTATTGCCAACTAGCCTCAATGATCAACACGATGTTGTGGAACCTTCGTCCAGAAGTGTATTGGTGAGGATCTGTAAATTATTACCAAAACAGATAAGCACATGTTCTTGGTTCTTTCGGTAAAGATAAGCACATGATTCACCTTCTGCAAAGATTAATCATTAAAAGTATTTTGTACACAATATATGTGCCCCATGACCTTTTGGGACTGAATTATTTTATCAGTACTGGCAGACCTCGCTAAACGCTCAGTATGCTTCCTGAAGTGAGTGCTTATCGAATTAGCGCTAAAATGGGTCATTATACTGTTGTGTATATATAAGGATGTGTTCCCGTCAGCGTTATTGCTTTCGGATGACCAATATATGAGGGCTTCATTGGAGTATTGGTAAAAGTGTAGTGACATAAGAAGGGAGGGGCTGCTGGGGGCTCTGGGACCCTGGGCGGCCCAGGCGCTTGGGCCCCTTGGGGCCAGGCACTGGGTTCCCAGGCGGCCCAGACGCTTAAGCCTTTTGGCGCCAGGCGTTGGGTTCCCGGGCGGCCCAGGCGCTTAAGCCCCTTGGCGCCACCAACGGGGGGGGGCTGTGTGTGCTCTGTGGGATATCTGGGGGCGCACACGGTCCCACCCCTCGTTGGGGACTAGGCATAAAAGGGGAGCTCCCTGGACGATCAGGGCCAGTTGTAGCTCAAGACCCAAGACCAGCCATGTGAGGACCCTGGGACGCTGTGAGGGCCAGTGGTGGGACTCTGGAACTCCTGGCTCTACGTCCTTGTGAGGGCGAGTTCCAGAGCGTAGCCAGAGTAGTGTGTCGTACTGTGTGTGTTGGACTGTTGGACTGGACTGTTGGAGTGCTGTTGGATTGTAATAAAGAAGTTACCTCTACAAGTGTCTCCGGAACCCGTTACAAAAGCACCAAGAATACAGATGGTAAACATTATTTCATGAATACAAATAATTATAACAATCTCATTAAGTATGACATGCTGTGCATAACACTGTACTCCTGCCACCATGGCAGCAGTGGGAGGCGAGGTTGTAGGAGCTGCTACACTCCCAGTCTGAGGTCATTCTCAGAGAAGAGCTCCAGGACCTCCGTGAACTTAGCGGTGACCTCAGTCTACATTTCTGTGGTGAGGTTTCTTTAGATGGAGCCTGGAACTCTATCCTGGTCGAGTGAGTTCTCACCTCGCTAAAATAAAAAAAATGGATTGTTTTATTTTTTAAAATAGAAATCGTGATAATCGAATCATGGGGGGTGGGGTCTGGTTGGCTCAGCATGCGTCGCTCTCATTGGCTGAGCGAATGATTAGGGGTGGGTACGTTTCCTAAGCCAGCACTGCTGCGTGTTCCCACTCGTAAGGGCTTTATACGATACTAGCTGTATCTGGTGAAACATTCACTGATCGACAACACCACCTGGCCAGTGAATTAAAACATGTACATCTGGCCCTCAAGATGAACAGATACTGTGACTGTACTTATCCACCAAGCTGTTTCTCCCACCATAAAAAAACAAACACCTGAAACTCTGATCAAAATAATCACGTTGCCATACATAGCAGGTGTTACCAAAATTATTTCCAAAATTCTAAACAAACACAAGATCCAGGTCCGATTCAATACAGTACACAAAATCCGTGATCTGATCCCACCCGTAAAGGATGTCATTCCTGACTTACAGTACCCCGGTGTTTACAAATTGAGTTGTACCTGTGGTGACTGCTATATCGGGGAGACGAAACGACATATTTCTGACCGAATTCGCGAGCACAAATCAGATTTGAAACACGGCAGAACGAATTATTTGGCCGTAGCCGATCATTGTTTCAACACAGCGGGTTCTCATGACATTGTTTTCTCCGATACCAAAGTACTCTGCAAACCTCCCGGTTACTACCAAAGATGTGTCCATGAAGCCATCCAGATATACAAACATAGACACAACTTTAACCGAGAGGATGGTTTTAAACTAAGCAATCATTGGAAAGATGTCATCAACCAAGCCAAACTCTAGCTGCCTTATAATTGTACAGCCATAGTAGTTTTTTAGCTTTTCACACACTGCTTGCCTGCAACCTACCGGCGTGCATAACAAAAGGCGGCGTAATCCTTTCTCTCTTATCTACTTACGCCATCTACATCACAAGGCCTCGGCTGCAGCTCCAGGCGTAGCCGCAGTTGCAGCACTGGTCGTCACCTCACCAGCTTGTAACCCCCCACCACGGCCCATCCTGGCTCCTCCCCCTCCCATTAACCAGTATATAAGGTCTTATCTCTTAGAGCTCTTCCCTTGATACAGTAATTTTGCTGTGACAGTTCCTCCTGAAGACGGAGGCTTGTGTTGCCTCCGAAACGTCGTGATTTAATCAATTTGTTTTTTTAACCTACATGACTTTACTGAAAAAACCAAAGAGTTTGAATGTGAAGTTTCCATCGCAAGCTACACTGGTCAAAGGCGCCCAGTTCTCTATATGAGAATACGCCCTATTCTAGGTCATATATTTAGTTAGAATGTAAATCCATGCAGTTGATAACAAACAGGCTCAAACCCATTCCTTGCAGAAATATTAAAAGTATATGCAATAGCATAATTATCGGTTGCCTTATATGCACGACACCAAGATTCAGTCATTAATACATCACAATGAATACAAACTGAAATGCAAGTAAAACAAGTTTTACCATTTCATTATGTATGCATTGTCTATTTTATACTTGGGTGTGTGGTGAAACAGTTTTCCCTGCGTTCCCTCTCATATCTCTTCAAATCATCTCTTGTGTTCTAGAATTAAAGAGCTAAGATTGTTTATTAAATTGTATCACAATCTTTACTTATTTTAAGTGTTAGTTTTTAATCCAATGCACTTTTATATTATCAAACCCATAAAGTCATTCAATTTATCCCATTTACAGCTTTGCAGTGGTACTAAAAATGTACTTGTTTGTTATAAACGTTACATTTTAAAATTCACATTCAAGCAGCAATATACATAATGTATTGCTATTTCCAATGATACTGAAGGCTCACTTGAATCTACGGAGTTGTCCTCATAGAGAGAGTCACAGACTTCACGCAGGGTGGAGGCCACGAGGTCACAGAGCCCAGACGTCGTACCTGCACGTCTTTGCGAGTGGCCTTCATCTGTCCCACGGACGCCTCCGCTTTCTTCCTCTTCTCCTCCACCGCTCGCGTCTCTTCTCCCACTCTACTCTGTAAGAGACGAAGTCACCAGAGGGGACTCCATTCCTTGAGCGGCTCCCTCTCAGCCCCACTCCACACAGAGCCCTCCACAGTGACAGCTCTAGAATTGCCCGCCTGGACTGACTTAACAATCTGTAAGCAAGAAGGCACAATGAAGAGAGAATAATAACTTCCTCATATGTTTTCTTTAATGCGATGTGGAAGTTGCGAA
>JAAXLI020001408.1:789-13499 GCA_014621495.2 Entosphenus tridentatus | reverse complement strand
TTCTGTGACACCTGTGGTGATGGAGAGACTCGTGCAGTGAAGACCTGTCTCAGGTGTGAGACATCCTTCTGTGAGTCCCACTTGAAACCTCACCAGAACAATCCGAGATTGATGGGCCACGTCCTGGTGGCTCCCATTGTCAGCCTGGAGGAGCGAAGCTGCCAGCAGCATGGAGACCCTTACAGGTTCTTCTGTAAGCAGGACGAGAGCCTCGTGTGCAGGGACTGCACCATCGCAGGAGACCACATAGGACACCGGGTCATCACGCTCAAGGATGAGCACGAGACACGTAAGGTGAGGCCCTCAAGGAGTGAGCTACTCAGATACAGTTAATACTATACCACAACTCGAGCTGATACAAGCTGTCACTGGCCATAACATGGGAAGTAAATAATCAGTCTCGATTTAAAGCTTTCGTGACTGCAGGGATTCATCTTCTTGGTTCTTTCGGTAAAGTCACGTAGAAGGGAAATAATACTAATAAAACATAATAAAATACAATTCTCACGACGTTTCGGCCACAACGCAAGCAGCCGTCCACAGGTGAAGAGCAGGTCTGTCGGAAAGACAGCATCTCATTCGTGAGAATTGTATTTTATTATGTAAATTTTTATTTATTTATTTCCCTTCTACGTGACTTTACCGAAAGAACCAAGAAGATAAATAATCAGTGTCACTGGGATTATTAGAAACATCTCATGCAACGAACATCACCATGAGTTGATTCTCTCTCCACCCTTTTAGACTTTTTCAATCAGTCGGGTCTGACTTTCTGGCCATCACTGTGAAAGGCTCCGTGTGTAGTGGGGCTGAGACGGAGTCGCTCAGGGAGTGGAGTCTCCTCTGGTGACTTCTTCTCTTACAGAGTGGAGTCGGAGAGGAGACACGAGCGGTGGAGGAGAAGAGGAAGAAGGCGGAGGCGTCCGTGGGACAGATGAAGGCCACTCGCAAGGACGTGCAGGTACGACGCGTGGACTTTGTTACCCTGTGACCTCCACCCTGCGTGGAGTCTGTGACTCTCCCTGTGAGGACAACTTCATAGACTCAAGTAAGCTTTTTTACATTTGAATCAATGTGTAGTAGCTGTGCAGGTTATTGAACTATTATTATTATTATCGCTATGGGTGCTTGATATGTAAACAAATGCAACGTTTATGGAAAAAAAAGTTAATATCTGTTGAGACTGCAAAGCATTTCGCAGGATAACTCGAATGACTTGCAATAGGTGAGATAAAATAACACAGTATGGATCAACAACTGTATTGAATTAGAAACTAGACATTAAACGAGTGAAGATGGTAAAATGCGACAGGAAATCGTCTATTAAATGCTAGAATAAACACAAGAGATGCGGCTTCAAGAGCGTCTAGGGAATGCAAGAAAACACTTGTGCGCTCATGACACGCATACAACTGTCAAGCAGACTCAACACAACGTAGAGTCAATGACTATTTAAAACATTTTTACGTGAACGAATCGTGATGTATTAGTGAATAACTCTTTTGGTGTGGTACATTTTAATGGAAAGGATAATTACGTAATTGTGTCTACTTTTGATATGTCTTCAACGGTATTGTTCTGAGCCTGTTTGCATTATCGCATTCATGAGTTTGTTCATTCTCAATCCACTTATCCTGGTGAGGGTCGCGGCAGCAGAATGTTGAGTAGGACGATCTAGATGTCCCTTTCCCTGGTGACAGACTCTAGCACTTCCTGGGGAATTCCCAGGCGTTCCCAGGCCAGCCGAGTGACATAGTCCCGCCAGCATATCCTGGGTCGGCCCCGGGGTCTTCGCCCAGTGGAACGTTCCCAGAAGAGTTCCAGGGGGAGTCTATCGAGGGGCATCCTTACCAGGTGCCCAAACCACCTCAAATGGCTCATTCGATCCAGTTGAACAGCAGACCCACTCTGAGGCTTTCCGGATTACTGAGCTCCTCACCCGATCATGGATAGTAAGTCCAGCAACCATGCAGAGAAACTTCATTTCGGTCCCTTGTACCCGCGATCTCATCCTTTCAGACGTTATCCAAAGCTCATGACAATAGGTGAATGTGGGAACGTAGATCGACCTGTAAAGCAAAAGATGTGTTCGAGAACTCACCTCTCACTTCACGACCATGGAACGGTACAGTGCCTGCAACACTTGGAACGCCTCACTGATTCACTGGCCGATCTCCCGCTCCCACTTACCATCATTCAGGAAAGAAACCCCGAGGTACCTGAACTCAAACTTGATTTGGAGCTTTCGTGACTGCAGTAATTACTCTTTGGTTATTTCGATAATGTCACATATAAAGAAAAATAAATTAAATAATAGCATACGACGTTTCGATTGCAACACAAGCAATCATCATCAGGTATGAATGAAAGAGAAAACAAACCTAGTCGACTTAGAAATATAATGCAATACAACACGGAGAGTCGGCGAACGTAACAGTCAACTCTAGATTTGAAGCTTTCGTGACTGCAAGGATTCATACTCTTAGTTCTTTCGGTAAAGTAATTTCATTTTTTACCTACGTAACAGTCAACACCCTACCTGGTTGATTACGTTCTTCCAAAGGTTGCAAAATTTGAGAGAGAGACATAACACAGACACGGAGACACAAAGACAGACACACAAGCAGAGAGAGACAACACAGAGACACAGATAGAGAGAGAGAAAACAATTTAAATCCTCCCCGTAGAGGTGGTTCAAACTTGATTTTGAGCTTTCGTAATTCCTGCAGTCATGAAAGCATTGCAGGGAACACGGTCATATGCCTTCTCCAAGTTTACAAAGCAAAGGTAGACTGGAGAAGCATACTCTCATGACCCCTCAAATATCTGTAAGAAGGAAAAGAGCTGGTCTATTGTTCCACGACCCTGACGGAATCCTTCTTGTTCCTCCTGAAACTGAGGATCAACCAACCTGCAGGAGCCTCCTCTCCAGCACTCTAGCCTTGGCTTTACCTTGGACGCTAAGGAGTGTGAACCGTCTGTAGTTGGAGCACACCCTCTAGTTCCCTTTCTTAAAAATGGGAACCACGGCTCCAGTTTGCCAATCCAGAGGTACTGTACCCATCGCCTTCCATGCAACATTGAAGAGGCCTGTTAACCACGACACACCTACACTTTTCCAGTGCTTTCAACAACTCTGGGTGAATCTCGTCCACTCTAGCAGATGAAGACCCTCAACTGCCGCAGAGACTTCAGCAGCCATGATGAATCTGATCCCCCCAGCTGTTTCCAGAGCTGGCTTCTGAGAGGGAGGACTTGTCCACCGGTTTGAGGAGCTCACCAAAGTGTTCCTTCCAGCTGTCAGCTATCTCCTTAGTTGAGTTCAATGTTACGCCACCCTTACTAAGAAAGCCTGGGCCACGCCCCGTTGACCCTTCCCAAAGCGTCGGATGGTTTGCCAGAATATCTTTGAGGCTGACCGGAAGTCTCTCTCCATGGCCTCTCCACGTTCCTCCCATGCCCGGGCTTTCGCATCAGTGATTGCTACCGCTGCCACCCTCTTGGCAAGCAGGTACCTCTCGATCGAGTAAGGAGACCTTTTTCCGAGCATAGCTAGGAAAAAGCCTCCTTATTCAACTTCACAGCGTCCCTCAGCATTGGTGTCCAATAGCGGGACCTAGGTTTGTCACTTTCAAAGGCACTGTCTTCCAACAACAGCTTTTCACAGTCACATCCACAAATCGAGGTCCTGAGCATTGTCCACTCGGACTCAATGTCCATCACCTTCTCTGGAGAGCAAGATACATTTTTCCAGAAGTGGAATTTAAAATCTTTCTGCACTGGGTCTTCTGCCAGACGTTCCCAGAAAAGCTGCACTATTCGTTTGGGCCTTCCACGTCTATCTGGTCAGTGCCCCAAGCATTGCATTTAACTTTCCACCAGGTGGTGATCAGTTGACAGCTCTGCCCCTTTCTTCACCTGAGTGTCCACAACATATGTCCTTAGTTCTGATAATACCAATATAAAGTCAATCATTGACCTTCGGCCCAAGATGCCCTGTTGCCAAGTACACATATGAGCATCCTTTTGTTTAAACATGGTGTTTGTTATTGACATTCTGTTACTATCACAGAATTCCAGTAACATCTCAACATTCGGAGTCAGATCAAGGGTGGCTTTCCCCCTTATCATGCCTCTCCAAGTATCTACATAATTTCCCACTGGGACAAACTCCAACTGAACAGCACCCAGCCGGGGGCTTGTGAGTGTCCCCCATTCACCCGGGGCTTCTCACCAGGGGTTATGCCAGAACAGGAGAGAGACCACCACCGATTGAGAAGTTTGCTTCCAGTGCCAATGCTGTGTGTGTAGGTGAGACCAACTACATCTAGTCGGTACCTTTCCACCTCCCTCACCAATGCCGGCTCCTTCTCCCCCCGCCCCCCCCCCCCCCAGTGATGTGACATTCCAGGTCCCAATAGCTAGTGCCCATTGCCAAGGTCCGGTCCGTCTGAGACTATCCCACTCCCTGCAATACTGGCATCGCACACGCCCCTCACTCTTCCTCCTGCGGATGGTGGGGCCACAGGACGGCGCCACGTAGCCATTTTGGGCAAGGCTCGACTGGGCTACGTGGGTCTCCTGCCCACCAGGCTCTTCTTGGCGAACACCACCCCCAGGCCTGGCTCCAGGGGGGGGTGTCCCGGTATACCTCGTCTGGGTCAAGTTCTCTGATTTTGGTATTTTTTAACCATTAATAAAGGGATGATTTTTTGGACCATTAATTGTCTGGAACGTCCGCCCAGACCTGTTCACCAAGTGAGACCCTACCAGGAGTACAAGACTCCAGGCGACATAGCTCTGAGGGTCATTGGAACACACAAACATCACCACGATAAGGTTACGAGTATCCAATGCCATGCAAATCCTGCTGTAAAAGAGGGAATTAAGTCAGCTGGTGATAATAATTACGCAAAATCTCAATGTTGTGCAAAATATTAGTAATTAAAACTGATAAGCAGATAATGCCTCTGTATACAAATCATGAGAAAAATGTACACATCATATCAGCCCCACGACGTGGGAGTGCATCGTTTCAAAAGTATTGATTCAGTACAAGAAAGCTCTGGACTGGTTTCCATACCCAGTGTCTCAGTATCAGTCAGGCTTGCTGTAGTCAATGCTTGTGTACTTCCCTATGTTCTCGTAAAGATATAGGTCGTAGTTCGATGCCAAATCATAATACACAACACAAACATAATTATTAGATTTGTTGTGGAGAATATAACTAAGGAAATAGATAAACGGACGATATTATTGCAGTATAGATTTGTCTCTCCACCTAAAATACATATTTCTAAACATCCACGGTCTTCTGGAAGTGCATAATTATAGCAGCATTGATTCAACATATACATATCCCACTCACCACGCAACTCCCTACTCTTTACACCTCCACTTAGAGTTGACTTGGACAGCCCGGTAATTTGCATCTGTGTTCAGGTGACAGGAATTGATTTGGAACGGTATCTTGTAGTATTGTGTTTAAGTTTATTGCAATAGACTGCACAGCTTTGATTAATCTACACTGACTAACATATGTCTAGGTTTGGTCTGCGTAGGAGGTAGTTATCCTGCCGTTACTGCCCTGCATAGTGATAGGGCCTTGAATATTAATTGTTACACAGAAAATTGCATTAAGCCAGGAACCCAGTTAATTTGTAAGGGAAATCCTTGATGCATCAGCATCGAACAAAAACAATATAAAGTTGATAGTTGGGGAGGGATATGCAACATATGAAAAGAGTGCATCAGAGCTACCAGGAAAAAAAATCATTACAAACAAACATAACAATATTAACAAAATAAACACTAGGTGTATTGCACCAAAAAATTACTAATTTATGGTTAGTGAACAAATGAGCTTGAGATGAAGTGAACATGATTTTACGTAAGTCAATCGTGCTAATCAGAGGTGTGGGGGAAGAACAAACTAAACACATAAGCAGTTCTCAATCTAGATTCTAGACGATGTAAAAGTACATAGCGCCAATGGCTTCCTAATATTTGAAGGAAGAATGTTCCAGATGGCCACAGAAGCGCACCCGAAAGCATGCGATGCAGCGGCCGTCTTTGTTCGATCGAGTGAATAAAAAAAACCATAATGGCAATACAAAAATTAATAACAAAAGGGTTGGGTCCATGCAGTTACAGCAGTTTAAGTGTGCAGTCTGAGCTAATAGTGAATTTAAACGGTGGAGGGAGGGGAGAGAGCCCAGCCTATGTTGAGAGGCATGGACATCCCAGTAACGTGAGGTAGTTGTAATAACAGGTAATTATAGTAAGTTATTAGTCGTTATTGTTTTTCATATTTGTGTGTAAAATATCTGTTGTTTTGAACTATGTTCTTTAGTATGTTTTGGTTCAGTAATGCATCTTAGGTCATATAATGGGAACGTATGGAAAATTATGTTTCGATTTACAATTTAATGTTTCACTTTATGTTGTGATTATTTCCAAAGAGGAATCCAATTTTACTTTTTTATTTTACTATCCATTTTTTGGATGTGAAGGAACTAGATACTTAAAAGTTATCGACCTGTTCAATGAGATGTGAGTGCAGACACATAATGTGGAGGCGGGGCAAACTAGGTTTTGAGTAGTCAGAAAACAACGTGATTTTGGTGTTTATAGCATTGAATATTAATTGATAGCATCCATCGCACACCCCTGCAGGATTGCATGGTCCAGACCAAGGCTCATATCTCAGGCGAGTTCGCCCGCATGAGGGCGATGCTGGATGACGATGAGAAGACGGCTCTGGATCGCGTGGATGTGAAGGGGGGCAAGCTGCTGTCCCGGATCGAGGAGAACATCGTTCATTACGAGCACGAGATCAGTGACCTCAAGGCAGCAGCCACGTGCTTGCGCGCTCTGCAGGAGGAGAGGGACTCGCTCACATTCCTGCAGGTAGAGCATTTTCATAGCTAGGATAGTACTCTACTTACGAACACAACTCGTTCCCAGGCCTGTTCGCAAAGTCGAACGGTTCATAAGTCGGAACACAACAATGTACCCTATTTGAATTCCATTACAGTTGCTGTCATGAAATGTGTTCTGGTTCAAGAAAAAACTGAAGCATTGTTAAACTCATAAATAAGAAGAAATACTGTACATTTCCATGTAACACTGTAAAATAACTGTATGATAAATAAAACATAAGATAAAGTAACATTAATAGAAAAAAATCCGTTGCATTTTCACTTACCTTGAGTCCTGATCCCGTCTTGCTTGTTGAAAGAGGCGCAATGAGTCACTACAATTGAACACACAAACTCACATGGGGGAGGCACACACAAATGAAAGACACACAAACAGACATGCACACACGGGCCATTTGTGTACGCACACACAACAACCACCATTCGCCACTAAGTGGCAGTGATGTCAACACGACGCTTGTGCCAGGCTATGTGCACGTTGAGGCCACGTGAAATGTCGAATACCTGCTAGCAGGAGGTCACGGGGCAGACCTAGGTGCCAGGTGTCACGGGTCGACTGACTGAGATAACTGGCTGATGCACCCCGTGTACCACCTACTGTACCAACTTGCTGTGCTTTAGCCATCCGGCGCTCCGCTCGTTGTTGTGAGCTTCGCTCCTCCGCCCTCCGTTGTTGTTGGAGGGCGACTGCCTCCAACTGCCCAGTAGCGTCCTTCATGAGCCTCCTCCACAGATCTTGACACCGCTGGTACCAGTCATCGGCAAGTCTACTCAGCTCCACGTCCTCCTGTACTACATCACTCCATCTCTTCTCTAGCCCATACCGCGCCCGTTTATCCCTCTCGATCCGGCCGAACAAAAGCTGTTTAGGCATGCGGTGGCTGGGCATGCGGGCTACATGACCCAGCCAATGCAGCCTTGCCTGCCAGAGGAGCTCACCGATGGGACTTTATCCACATCTTTCAAGGATTTGTGAGCTCACACAATCCAGCCTGGTTAAACCCAGGATGGATCGTAGGCAGGCCAGTCTAAATGTTTCTCACCGGCGAAGATGTTCCATTACGGGGGTGCGCTTTTCGCAAGCATAGGGAAGGGAGGGAATGACTGTGGCCGAGAAGACCTGAAGCTTCGTGCGGAGCGACAGACCAGGTAGCTTCCACACAGCATTACGCAACCGATGAAAAGATATTGCCGCATGACTGGTTCGGAGTGAGACCTCTGCTGATAAACCGGAGCCGGTCATGAGCACACTACCCAAGTATGGGAAACTCTCCACTCTCTCCACACCTGTCCTATCACTAATTGCGAGTTGTGGGATTGGAGTGTCCGATGGTACAAAATACCCAGGCAGGTGCTTAATTTTGGTGGGGCTGATGGTAAGGCCCCATCTCTTAGTGGCAAGCTCCAGGTTCACCAGCAGCACCTCCAACTCCTCCTCTGAGTGAGCAGCAATTACCAGATCATCGGCATACATAACATGGTTTAGCAATAGGGAGCCATCCCTTGACCACACCCGGGCATCGATCAGCCTCCCATTGTATCTGTACCAGATGGAAATTCCCCTGGTACAGCTGTTGAAGACTTCACGAACTACGTGGTCGAAATAAATGTTAAATCATGTGGGAGCCAGAGGACATCCCTGTCACACACAAAGGTGTACTGGGAATGGCTCCGACTCCAGGCCACAGTTTTATCCGGACCCAAAAATCGTCCCAAAATTTCTAAACTGCTGACAAAGGTAACGCAATGCTCTAGGTGGATGATTATTTCGAATGTTGGTTCACAATCACTGCCACTCGATGTTGAGTGCCACGTACACCTCATTGCCCGTGGCAATGATTTGAGAGGTGACACCTTGCTGATGATAATCATCGAGTCCAAACAAATCTACGGCTTTGTCTTGATTACAACCAACAACACTGGGATACGCGAATGGCTGAGCGCACCCTCATCGCGTCTACCAATAACCGCGTTGTTAACGTGGCTCAAAATGAACTGACTCATGCCCCCTGTGTCTGACTCCTGCAGGTTCATCTGAAGGAGACAAACCGGTATGGACTCATGAACTCACACAGATTCACACACTGGGTGACTGTGTGTGAGACATGATGCTGTGTGTCATGATGCTGTCTGTGAAGATAATGCTGCGTGAGGATGCTGTGTGATGATGCTGTGAGTGATAATGTTTTGTGTTATGATGCTGTATGGAGTGTATGTGATGATGCTGGTCGGGCGTGATGATGCTGTGTGTGGTGATGATACTGTGTGATGATGCTTTGTAGGACACTGGCTGTGTGTGATGATGCTGCGTTTGATGATGCTTTGTAGGACACTGGCTGTGTGTGATGATGCTGCATGTGATGATTATATGTGCGATGATGCTCTGTGATGATGCTGTGTGATGATTGCTGTGCGTCATTATGCTGTGTAAGACACGGGCTGTGTGAGTCACTGCTGGTTGTGGTGTCATAGGAGAGACGCTCAGAAGGAAGCTCCACACTCATCTCCCAGCAAAGAAGATATTGCCACGATAAGCGCACAGCAGGGAGCTCTGATCAAACTGCTGCCGTTCATGTGTGAGTAACACGGACTTTTGCCACGTGTGCATGTATGTTATTGCATATGTAATCATGGCTGTGTGTATGTCGCGATTAAATGGAGTGTGTGGAAAGGGGTTGTCTAGCAGTTAGCATGCTGCGCTACAAATCCAGCCACTGGAGTTCGATTTCTGCTCACGGCCAACACCAGTGATGATCATCTGAACAGGTCCTGAACCCCCCTAGGAAGACTCAGCCGTAAATACATGGTCGGCTATGTGCAGTGCGAAAGAGGTTAAACATACAAACAAATTAGTATCTGGTGCAGTGTGTAGACATAGCCACGAGAGATACAAAAGCGGTCGGGCGTGGTACTGGCCACCCACCCCCTCGTGTGCCATGCTGGTCTTCATAGGTGCTCGCTAACAGCATTTGCCCAAACAGTCTGTTAAAGATATACGGGGATATCTTTGCCTTTGTAATGGTGTATGTGTAGTAAGTTGCAGGAGGCTTGGACGACGTAGTTGGAGGCACACTTATTTATTAACACCAACGTATTTACAGAGACGGGGATACACAACACTCGAAGGGGTATCGGCCCCTTCACCCGTCTAACAGGGAGACCCAACGTCTAACCCGGCTAACCTATTCCCAAGTCCTCCACTACAGAGCTAGGGGAGGCTATCTATCCCAGCCCTGGTTAAGCCGGGATCACGGCACCCTGAGTCTCCAGACCGGCTCTTATAAGAACATCGGTCTGGGCTCTCGGGGCCACGCCACTGGCTTTCCCTGGTCGGTCCTGACAAGGACAGCGAGCCAGGGGAGTTCCAGGGCCTATTCTAGCTGGTCTTCAATCTTCACTGGTTAAGCTAACACTCGACCCCGAGCCCTCCGGCTCTTCACCTTATATAGCAATCTCCCCCCGGGGGGGGGGGCCATGGGGGATGGCAGGTGCGGACGTTGATGTACGCACCTTCTCTGTGTACGGACATAACCACGCCCCTTGTGTTTGTTTCCCATCCGTACCAATACACCTCTACATATGTGTAGTGCTGAACTTTACGCGGACAACTTTTTCCTTTTCTGTCGTCACTTTATTTTATCCAACACAGCACATTTCGCCACCATTCTCCAGCGCGCTCTCCACTCGCTCGCCGCGCTCCGCCGGCCTCGCTCGCCCCGTTCCTCCCTCTCTCTCTCCGTCTCTCCGGACTCCCCTCTCTGCTTCTCCGTCCCACTCCAGCCGTCGCTCTCTCTCGGCTTCTCCGACTATCTCGTTCGGCTTCTCCGTCTCACTCCGACTATCTCTCTCGTTCAGCTTCTCCATCTCTACTGCTACTCTACCCTGCTCTTCTACTCCACTGATACTCTACGCTTCTTCTTCTACTCCATTGCTACCCTACACTTCTTCTTCTTCTGCTCCGACCGACTCCGTCCAGCTCCCATCACAACTTCCCGTCTCACTCTCACTCTCCCGTATTTATACCGTCCCTATTAATTTCCAATTAATTAATTGGCGTCCCCCCTAACGCCCCGCGCCCCCAGCCCACGGCGCCGCTTGTCCCCATTCCCAGACTTAGCGGCGCCACCCTGTCCCTGACAACAACCGGCCAATCACTGCCCTGCATCCATAAATGCCTAACGGGTCGTCTCTGTCTCCTCTGTTGTCCCCCAGCAACACCAGCCTGTCCCGGTACGACCCCACTGTTCCCAGCCCACACGTGTTTACAATTACCCCTTTGGCGCGCGTTAAACCACTACATATGTATGCATGTATCTTTAACTTCTTTCACACTGTACGTAGCCAACCGTGCAAATCGGAGGTGTATGGGTGTATGGATGAGCGAGAGTGAATGTTCAATGAAGATGGGGTGGTTTGTGCACCGAGCTACAAACATGGTCACCTACACGTGATTCACGGCCATGGCTGGATTCAGAACCAATGTTGGACCTCTCCTAGATCGACTCAGCCTTAATGAGTACCTAGTACATCTGGCAAACATCAGCACTGTGGGAACAACGGCAGCCTGCGGGATTTGTATGATTCAATGATAAAGGCTATGGCTTTTAAAACGAGATCAAGGTAATTATAGGAATCTTATGGATTATTGTTCATACCCAAGGATCATACATCCAGACCAAGACACATTTGAGATTATTAGGCTTCATATTAACAGACTGATGCTCAGAGAGTCAAACTAAGGCACTTTAAGAATTCTTAGGTTCCCCAGTTAATGGCTGAGTATCACAGAGCCAGACTAAGGCATAACCTTGGTTAATCTTGTAACGCACTGCACGTGCAAAGATCAACATTACGACTGTAATGTATTCATTGGACAATACTATATAGCACAACCACGAGTGTATTTCACTATTACATGAGCTCCATTGCTATTACACGTTTTTATTATCCAGTGAGGATGCTGTTGGACAAAGTAACCATTGTAGCAGATTAATCTATGACTATAAGTCTTCTCTGTGATCGATGTCATCATCAGACTAGAGACAGACTACATCACCGTTGAGATGCAAAGGGTTCATTGTTAATGCTGTAGGCTCATATCCAGACTAAGGCAGCCTAATGAGTCTCAATATTCATTCATAATGTTTGAGGCTACTATATCCCTACTAAGGCACCTTAAGGATTATTGGGGTCAAGGTTAATACCCGAGGCTCACAGAGCCAGAGTGGGCTATCACTGTGGCTGACCATGTGTATCACTGTACATACATACAGATACATTACTATTGCCCATGTATTGCAATACCTCTCCGTTAAAATACAGCCCACACACGAGTGTAAATGAGTATTATATGAGCTCTATTAACCCTACACGTGTGTATTATTGAATGAGGGTGCTGTTGCTATGCTGTCTCTGTGAGTGTTTTACACAGAGACGCTATGGCTGAGATTCTGAGGATTCATTATTAGTACTTGAGGCAGCGTGATACAGACTCAGACATCGTTAGGATTCGTAGGGTTCAGTGTTAATGCCTAAAGCTCTCAGAATCAAAGGTACCTTTAGAATTATTTGTGAATATTCAGAGGTTTATCAGACAGCCAGCCAAGGGCTTCACCCTGGTTGACCGTGTAAATCACTAAATAGTGACTACACTACACTATCACACACACGAGTGTACATCACTACACTATCACACACACACGAGTGTACATCACTACACTATCACACACACACAGTGTACATCAATACACTATCACACACACACACAGT
>JAAXLI020001407.1:32443-47770 GCA_014621495.2 Entosphenus tridentatus | reverse complement strand
GGTCAGGGGAGGTGCCTAAGGGAGGAGGGTCAGGGGAGGTGCCTGAGGGAAGGGGGGGGTCAGGGGAGGGTCCTAAGGATATGGGGGTTGGTCAGGGGAGGGGCCTAAGGGAGGGGCCTAAGCAAGGGGAAGGGGCCGATAGTTAAGGGGGTTGGCTACCTGGCTGTCTGCCTGGCTACCTCAAGTCAAGTTATCTTTTCTACAGGTAGGAACAACAGGTTCCACACTGCCCACCAGGGATTATTTGTTTTACACAGGTAGGAACAACAGGTTCCACACTGCCCACCAGGGATTATTTGTTTTACACAGGTAGGAACAACAGGTTCCACACTGCCCACCAGGGATTATTTGTTTTATACAGGTAGGAACAACAGGTTCCACACTGCCCACCAGGGATTATTTGTTTTATACAGGTAGGAACAACAGGTTCCACACTGCCCACTAGAAATGAGTTGTCTGGCTGTCGTGCACGAATGCGCTGTCCAACCAAGTTCCTACCTGCCCACTCCGAAGGAACGTGTTTGGTACAGAAGAAAGCCGACTTAACGACCACCCCTGTTAACGACTAATCGCTTAATAACAGGCCTCCGTAGAGCCCAATGTGTAGTGTATAGTCATGCAGTCTAAAGTAGTCTATTGTATAGTAGTGTAGTGTATAGTAGTGTAGTGGGAACAGAAATCAGCCTGATGATATGTTGCGTGTGCGCAGACGCTAATGTTTTGTCGGGGCTAAGCAAACAACTACTAAAGAACCATTAAACGTTACGGATATGACAGATGCAGTGAAATGACATAGAGCGTATATATAAACAAGAGTCAAATGTGGAGTTGTTAAAAAAAAAATATTACGGCTATTAGCATAAAAGAAACGGTTGAGATACAGTGGCCACGAAGGCGTGGGAAACTATAAGGGGGAATTTGTGGTGGCCGACGTCTGCCCCACTGCCCTCGCTAGGCAGGTAGGGCGCAACGTTTGCTCCCTCCACTCCCTCCTCCACCGAATCGATCAGCTCCCGCCGGGCCTCCGCCGATCGTGTGATCGGCCCTCCCGTGCTAGCGCCCTCTCGAAGAGACCTAACTAAGCTACTGGCTTGCCGCCGTACAGAGTTAGCCCTCACTCACTCGTGCGCGCCGCAGCCAACACTAACGCAAATCCGCGAACGCACCCGCGGGCGATTATCCCTCGGCACGCGCCCACGCTGCAGCTCTACGCTCTCTCGTGCACACCGTGTCCCCACCCAGTCACACAACACACAAATTGCAGACACCACACCGATGTTCTGTACTAGCGTTTTATTCGCGGCGCAAATACACACTACCTGGGGGGGGATATTTTGTGAGACGAGCCTAGCCTAACTCTGCCGACGCAGCCAGTTACCTCGAAGCTGTACTCATGGCGTTGCACGGATGCTGTGAGAGTCAGAGGGAGAAGGACGAGAAAAAACTTTACCAATCACTGCCTCGTAGCAGCACTACCTGGCATTACACGGATGCTGCGAGCGGCTCAAGAAGACAGGACGGCAGGGAAGTGGGTCTTGACGGCCCAGAGGTTGAAGACAAGAGACCGAAACTTGTCCCGGGCTACTCTTTTTATTCCCTAAACTTCAAAAGGCCCAGGGTGACGTCGTACCACGCAGCCAATCATGCACTTACCTGCGCCGTCGTGCCTTTGGACCATCTCTACCGTGGCCTAATCCCCTCACTTCAAACGGCCGGGATGGTGTTTGTCCCGCGCGACCAATCGTGCGCCTCCCTGTGGTTACTGCCCCCCTGTTACCGTGTCCTTCCTCGAGTGCTGCGACGGCAGTGCCGGCCACCCATTGTCCCTCGTTGCCCCTTGTCTGGAAGGGCGCCCGGCCGGCAAACATACTCCCCGCGAGTGTGTATTGGGTATGGGGGCCGAGCTGGGGGGCAGCAGTGGTGCGGCGATTCTCCTGACCTTACGTTCTTCTTGCTTAATATTCCACCCTCAGTCCTCCCCCCAATGTTGTAACTCGTGGCGGTTGGCCCAGTGAACCTTGTCTGGCTGTGCCCATATAATTTTCAGCCAAATTTAATGGCACCGCAATGTAACCTGTCCTGCAAGGGTCAGTCAATCTCCTGGCGCTGGGAAACCGTGGGACTTCCCCTCTAGGGGCCCTTCGGATTAAAAGCCGATATGCCAGGCAATCCCCCGCCAGGACACCACGTGTGTGTGCTGCGTGTGGGTGTGTATTCAGTGCAGGGGCCGGGAGGGAGTCGCGGCGCTTGCTAAGTTGCTCCGCAGTCGTGGCACCACAAAATATCAGGGAACGCACACGTTGAGTTAATTAAGAGCAGGTGGGTCTGTCCACGTGAAGACACGGTGTGATTGGGGGCTTGGGACAATACTGCAGAAGACGACTAAGGTGGAGTGCAGCTGGGCTGAAAATAAAGACCTACCCTACCCTTGTTGAAATGGACGCCTCTCGGGAAAACTAATTTACACTTTTACCTTTCCACACAGAGGTTCGTGTAGTGGGGAGAGTGTGGGTACGCCCACCTCTAGCAATACGCATGGTCAGCTTGGAAGAGTGGACCAATTACCCTCTAGAACTCCTCTAGTGGAGGCCTTTCCGTCAGCAGTGGTGTGAGAATATAATTGAAGGGCTACATCGTTATCTTTTCAGTGAGAAACAACGGCAAATGTACCGCGGTGTGACGTTCAGTATGCCTGTGGCTGCTTCTGACCAATCAGAGTTGAACGTGCTGTGTTTGTACGTCCGTACGTGGTCATATTCTGCTTAACTCCTGAGTGGTTATGTCATAAAACTTAGCAATAAAATGCCAAACTACTTATACAGAAATTCACCATATATGCACTTACATCGAATGACTTCATTTATGATAAATAACCAGCAAGCGCTTTTGGAAGTGACTGTCAATCCCTACCAGACAGCAAAACTTGTATTCTTACATAGACCCCTGCCTCTTCATCTTTCTCTTGTCTTCTCTGTAACATCGCAATTAATTTTGATTTATCACGTTGTCTTTGTTTCTTAATTCCCCTGTCCTCTCTCCTCCCTCCAATGTATCTTAACCACTTCCCTCCCCTATCTCTCCCCGTTTTTCTCTCACACCTCCTTATTCCCACTTTTCCCATTTCAAACTCTCTCACCTCTACCAACATTTCTAACCACAGATTTCCTCATAATATTCGGCAATACCACTTTTCACATCACTAGACTGTGATGTGAAATACCCACGTCTTCAATAACGATGTTGGTCACAGTTGCGGCATTCGCGGATGTGAAGATGTGATCCTGTATATTTCCCGAGTGACATGTTGCGCCGCAGACGTGCAGGGTTAAGCTGTGACTGTCGATTATTTCGGCGAGATCACTGTTGATTTTACCACAAGAACCAGTCGGTCGAGGATAGTTTAGGTCACCACAGATGATGTGGTGAGACCGGAAAGCTCGGGAAGGAATTCTGGCGGTCGATAGACGACAGCGACCGTAAGACCCTTAAATGGTGTTCGTTATTTTCACAAGCAGCAGCTCGAATGTGGTGACAGATAATGAGTCGCTCAGGAATTTCACGCAGATGTCTTCACGGTAAACCAGTACGATCGCACCACCATGAGGGCTGCTGGTGCCAGGCTTTCCGCAATGGTGCTGATGTACAATAGCATATCCGTTCGGTGCAGCCTCATGCTTAATTACGCCCGGTGAGTCGTCATATACCAAAGTTTTGGTAGTGGCCAATATGTCGAGTCCACAATCATGGATCAGAGCCATTTTGTTAACTATGGAGCGTGCGTTGACCAATCCAAAGTTGAGGAGCCCTGGTCCAAGATTTGGCTTGATACCTGACATCAGCAGCAGTATGGCGATGAAAATGCTCATTTGGATGTAGGTCAGAAGAACTGACCAGATCTGTAGCACAATCATGTGCGAGGCATTTCAGCAAACGAGGAATACGGTTGGGTAGGGGTAAGAATTTCCACAGCAGATCGTAACACAGTGCGTGCAGAACTGAAGTAGTTTGACCCAGAAAATCGGCCAATCAGCATTCCCTTCTGCACGTTGTTTGCTGGGCCTATCCTGCTGGGGAGTCGCACTGCAGAAACGGTGACGTTTGGGTGAGATGGAATTAGTTCGTCGATCCAAGTCAAGATAAGTTTTTGGTATGTTCCCCCATTCTCCAGGGAAGAGGGACAGTGTAACGTTGTGGACGAATGCTGTCGTGCCAGGGTGAGCCCGGGTGGCCAAGGTTACACGAGGTAAAGGGTGGTGAGCAATTATCGGCAGGGGGGGAATCCCCCAAACCGCCCATCTCCGGAAGACAAGGCGCCACAGTCTGGCCTTGACTTGGAGGCAGGGGCACGAGGTGGCCAGTCAGGTCAAGCCGGTTGGCGTGGGGTGAGGGGTAGTTGATGGGGCTTTGCGTGATTGATAGATAGTGAGATCAACAAAAAGTCAGGGCTTATGTAATGATGTTACGGGGTTCTAATTGGGGGACGCTGCACAAGCCAAGTTAATTGACAGAGGCTGTGAGGGCGGGACTAAATGTGAATTTAAGTGAGCACTACCCATGTACGGGTGGAGGGTGTCACTGCCAGAGGGCAAGGGTGGTCTGGGTTCGCCAGGGCGATGCTGTCGTGGGCAGCTCGGTGGCCTGGACAGTTGCGGTGTGGGTCATTGCAAGTGCTGCTGCTGTTCTGATGTCAAGCGGCTGCCCCGTGTCTGTTGGTGCCCGGAGTCGCTGTGTGCGACGCTGCTGCGTGGGCGTGTCAGTGACCGAGTCTGTAGCTGTGTTCAGTTGTTCAAAGCTCTGTTGATAGCGCCAACCAAGTCCCGAGACTTCCACTGTGTTGAGTCGCTCAGAGCGCTCTTGAAAGCGTCAAAGTCCCGAGGCTACCGTTACATTCCCTGGGCTTCTGCTGCGTTGCCTCGTCACCCGGGAGTGGAGCCGTGCGGAATGGTTGGTGTGAACCGTCGTCGCGGTGTTCTGCGATTGTCGACACCCGGGGTCGCTGTGTTGAGCTGGTGAACAACGGGGTTATGTAGATGTGTGCTGTTAGTTTCGAGAGTTTTGAAGAGTTGGTTGTACTTGGTTGTGAATAAATCATTATCTGTCACAGTTGGTTTGTGTCCTTGTGCATAGTGCGTCAATTGTGCAAAACGAACCAAGGCAAAGTTAATACATTCGAAATCTTGTTAAAGAGTCTGTATTCATGAAAAAAAATCCGCATTGGTGCACAATAAGAAAATAAGTAATATTTTAAAAAACTATTTTTTAAACACGCTTTTATAAAATGTACTAGTAATGGAATAACTCCACAACTCCAGGAAGTGGCCCCGAAGCTTGCCATGACGTAAGGGATCGTGGCCAATTACAGCCAACGTCAGTTGAGCGTGGACAATTAGACCAAAGCCGAAACATAACATGTAAAAAATAATGTTTAAGAATATATATTTATGATAGAATATAGTATTGTCATCAGTATGACATAAGTATACCAAGTTTGCAGTCGATACCACATTGGGAAGTGGGTTAAAATTGAGTTACAAGATTTGAGGATACGACAACAATAAGACAGTGAATTAAATGAAAGCGTGTAATAAAATAAAGGGAATTGCATGGGAAATAAAATGGATCCTACCTCCTCTGTCCAGATAGCTCGGCTCGCGGGACTCTGCCAGATTGGAATGACATGCGTGTGATTTAAATGCAGTGCGGTTTTATGTACATTCGTATGTATGCACACTAATGTGTATGGACACTGTACACTCGTGTGTCTTAGGCAGCCCATCTTATGGGCGGTTTGGCATGATCCACGAGACTAATCTGATTCTCGTCAGACATCCACCACTCTCCTCACATTCACCGGGCATCTACTCACCTGACCATCACCACTCAACAATGTGAATAGGTAGAGTCTAGTTTGGCCTATTCATTTGTATTTATACTTAATCAGCCCCACTAAATACAATTATTCTAATAGTATGGCGATAAATATCACAAACCGTCCTGCGCAGCTGCATTGTCGCCGTGCATGGCCTATAGTAATCAGACCAAGAGTGTCAATATGACCAAAGACGTTACATATACAAGAAACACGTGTATAGTTCTCTAGGCAGGAATCATTTATTTTTTGTCATCGGCTCCAGGACGATTCTTGATAGGGTCATAGCGTGGGTGACTGAGGCTTCACTCTTATTCACATCACAGGTCAATGTCTAACTTTACAGTTTTGAAACACTACCTAGACACCCAACCCTGCACACCAGTAAAATCAAGGCTCTACGCTAATTCTATAGCATGCGTACAAAGACTAGTATATATACGGTACAGCATATGCATTCCCCACACTTAAATATAGCAAAACCCATAACACGATGTAAAATTTTTCGATAGTTTTATCTGCTCGTATAATAATTTATAAAACATTGGCATTACCATCAGGTAAGATTTGGATGGAAAATTTGCGGTGAAAATAATTTGTATTCAAATTGTGTCACACTGAAAACAACTATTTTTCTATGACAATACATAGTCCAGACACCTGCAGTGATACTTTCTTGGGAACTTAATGAAATTTAGATGGTACAATGTACCAGCACATTAATGTCAAAAACATAATCATAACAAAAATACAATACATTTCAATAGGCAGGTTCGTGATACAATGTACATTGACATAAACATTTGAAAATATCGTTAACATGAGTTATGTGTCAGCAGAAAACCCCATACTTTTGGAAATAAAACGAGAAAATAACATTTTCTAGCAGTTTTTGTGTGTGTTACATATCAAATATCAGAGTTAAGGGGCAATCGAGAAGAGCCATGGGAAGAATGCATCTTTCAGCATGCACTGATGAAGTCACCGTTCCATGATCCTGGGTTTCAAACTACTTTTGCAAACAACGCGAGTTTTTGTGGTGACCAAGGTATTTCTTTAATGGATTTTACGAATAATTAACGTTGTTTACAAAGTTTGTATTGGGAGTTTTAATCATTGTGTAATCTTGACATAAATAACTGAATTCGCCTTGCTTATTCGTTTCTCTTCAATTATTCTCAAGTGTACAATCAATACTATTCATATACGGTTTCCAAATTATTGTATTATCTGCCAAAATTACTTTTGCCGTACAAAAGCTGTGAATCGTCAAAACACTCGACTCGCTATGATGCGCAGAGAATCGATTTGAAACCTTTCATCTCTGACGAGATCATTTGCAGCCATTGGCGCTCACAGAATGCAGATTTTTGCGCCCGTATCTTTATCAGTCATCTCGTCTTTGCCTGATTTTATCAAGACTTTCTTTCAAATCGCCGGAAACCTTTTCGATAATTTTGAGTTGATCCTTTACCCCGACTCTAAACTCAATCTTCCTGATTTGTTCGTTCGTAGATTGCGGTTTTGCCAATTGTTTAAAGGAGCTGTTTATTGTATCAAATCCCTTCTGCACCGTTAAAATGTCCTCCGTTTGTTTTGCCATGATTTTGACAAATCCTTTAAAGGCCAGATCCATTTCATTCAAAACCATTTGTTTTTTTTTCAGTACGAGTGCTTCGCCGAGTACTCCCAATCCAAATCCCACCGTGGCAATTCTCTTCAGGGTAAAAATTGCTGCTAGTGGTGGTGATATCGAAACTGCTGCACCGATTACTGCTGTTGATACTGCCCCCGTTATTGCACCTGCCACGACTACTTTAGCCGCACCTGAAGCGATGCTGTCTTTATTTTCTATAAGACTGTTACGCTTTTCAGTGACACGATCCATTGTATTTGTATATGCGTCAAGAAGATTTTCATGATCCGCGATGATTTGGGTCAATGGTTGCTCAATGTCAGCAATTTTGGTCTTGAGGAATGCATCTGCCTCTTCTACTGATATTTTGTTCTCAATAACCTCCTCAACTATGCTGGAAAGTAACTTGTGTGTTATATGGATTTCATTAAGAAGATTGTAACTGCTTGAAATTAAATTTCTGTGTTTTTTATCGTTTTTTTCGAATTCTTGACGAAACCCTTGAATGGAGCTCGATGCAACGGGTAACAAGGATTTTAGAAAATCCTTCATTTTCTTGTAAGAATCATTGCAATGTTGGTGAAAACTATTTAAATGTGGTTCCAATTCACACCGCATCTGTAACACAAACAGTATTAAAACGTACATTTCACATCGGCTGAGTAGGTCTACAAGAAACAAAATGATGAAAGCCGAGGTCGACCTGTCTTCATCTCTAAACTATCCCACTTTATTGCCCGTTTACTTCGTACCACAGTTTTTCTCTAATTGTGTCGGTGGCGATTCCTTTATCAGCATATTGGTTTATGTTAAGAAAACTAAAATGATAACCGAAAGATTGTGTAAGCGTTTTGCTTTCAGAAATAGCGATGGGAGCACTGAAAATACCATTGTTTACTTACAATTTTCAATGCATGTTTAAATACATTTTCAATAGCTTCGTGTGGATCCATGTCTTTCTCTTCCTGTAGGATTAAGAGCGAGTTGGTAAATAACAGGCAATGTGGACAATAAACGGAAGACTGATTTCTATTGCAATTAGTAATTAAATTTGTATGCGCATGGTTTGTATGGGAAGTGGCATGCGGAGCAATGTAAATACGTTTGAGTTTTTATGGCGTTCGCGCTCACGTGAGAAACCAAAAAAATTTCCGACTGAATGCATCGTTAATTTGCGTGCAAGAGCACCAAAATGAATCACGTGTATAGTTTAAACTCGTTTGAGTGTCGAGAGAGTGCAAGCGTCGCTTACCTTTTTAGCGGTTTGGCAGCAGGAGTCCGTGGCGGTCGTGCGGGCGACAGAAAGAGCTCAGGAGGCACTCAGCGCTGCCGCTCTGTTTATATACCTGGCGTGGTGGTCGCATACGGAGTGAGCGTGCGAATGGGGCGGGTGTGTTTGGAGAGGCACACGTAGTTTCTGGGTACAGAGGCACAGTCGGGCTGCTTCCTCTTTGCAGAAATGACGTCAATTCTGAGAACAGAAAGCTGCCTGATGACGCGTTGTTTTTTTGCATACGTTAAACTGTTAAAGGTATATTGGTACAGAAGAACACCTCTTAACGACCACCCCTGTTAACGACTAATCGCTTAATAACGGGCCTCCATGGAGCCCAATGTGTTGTAGTGTAGTGTGTAGTGTATAGTAGTGTATTGTATAGTGTAGTGTGTAGTGTATTGTATAGTGTATAGTGTAGTGTATAGTGTAGTGTATAGTAGTGTAGTGTATAGTAGTGTAGTGTATAGTAGTGTAGTGTATAGTGTAGTGTATAGTGTAGTGTATAGTAGTGTAGTGTATAGTGTAGTGTATCGTAGTATGTGGTGCCAAGGCCGCAGAACAACTCTGCCAGCGCCGCGACTCCCTCCTGGCCCCATGCTGAGCACACAGTGAGCACCCACACACAGTGAGCACCCACACACAGCGCACCCACACACAGCGCACCCACACAGTGAGCACCCACACACAGTGAGCACCCACACACAGTGAACACCCACACACAGTGAGCACCCACACACAGTGAGCACCCACACAATGAGCACCCACACACAGTGAGCACCCACACAGTGAGCACCCACACACAGCGCACACACACAGTGAGCACCCACACACAGCACACCCACACACAGTGAGCACCCACACACAGCGCACACACACACAGTGAGCACCCACACACAGCGCACACACACACAGTGAGCACCCACACACAGCACACACACACAGTGAGCACCCACACACAGCGCACACACACAGTGAGCACCCACACACAGCGCACACACACAGCGAGCACCCACACACAGCGCACCCACACACAGCGCACACACACACAGCGCACACACACACAGCGCACACACACACAGCGCACACACACACAGCGCACACACACACAGCGAGCACCCACACACAGCGAGCACACCCACACAGTGAGCACCCACACACACTGAGCACCCACACACAGCGCACACACGTAGTCTCCTGGCGGGGGTTTGCCTGGCACGACGGGTTTTAATTCGAAGGGGTTCCTGCCATCCTGCCTTCTCGAGCCGCTCGCTTCATCTATGTGATGCCAGCGAGTGCTGCTACGAGGCAGTGATAGGCAAGCGTTTTTTCGTCCTCTTCCCTCCGACTTTCACAGCGTCCGTGCGACGCCGTGAGTACAGCCACGAGGTACGTGATAGGGCATCTGAGTATCAGGGGACTTGGGTAGCAGTAGACAAGGCTCTTCTCGCTAAATATTCCCTCCGGGCAGTGCAGGGTTTGCACCGCGAATAATAGCACAGAGCATCGGTGTGATGTCGGTGATTTATGTGTGGAAACGCACCGCGAGAGTGAACGCGGAGCTGCAGCACGGGCGCGTGGTGAGGTAATCACTCGCAGGTGCGAGCGCGTTCGTACCCCCCCATGCATTAGCTGTGGTGTGCACGGGTGTGTGGGTTAACTCCATGCGGCTATGAGCCAGCAGCACGAGTGTGTCACCTCAGAGAGGGCGCTAGCACGGGGGCCCGATCACTCGGTCGGCGGGGGCCCAGCGGGAGCGGACCGACGCGGTGGAGGAGGAAGTGGAAGGGGAGGACGTCACGCCCCACCTGCCTAGCGAGGGCGGTGGGGTGGACGTCGGTCCCCACAGAATGGTGTCAGAAGTGGTACGACTCCCCACGCCTCCAAGTGAGAGAGGTGCCCCACCCCAAGCAACAGTAGGTACGTGTTCACCGGGCGAGGGATACCGTCATGGAAATCGTTTGCCCAGAACCTCATGTACGCGAGAGATATTAATGGCTGGATGCACGCGCAAGCGCTGCAGCAGCTAAATATTGGGGAGAGTTAATGCACCGCCTCGGCCAACGCTTCTGTGCGTGCGACCGTGAGGAGGCAAAAGCAGAATTCAACGTGCTCTGCCGCCAGCCCGACGAGGACCTCGGCAGCTATGCCGAGGTCGTGCGCTCGCTAACACAGCGCAAGCCTGGGGTACGATGCCAAGATAATTGATGACCTCGCGGCCAAGAAAATTCAGCAGTATCTGATTAGCACGGCATGGTGGCAGCCAGATGCGAACTGGTCGTATCCCCCATTTAACACCCTTATTGAGTGCGCGTGTGTGTGTGTGTGAGATTTGCTCATGAGCACATGCAGTTGCGAGGGCTGGGACGGGAGCGCACCATCGCAAGCCTCCTTCCGGAAGAGGAGGAGGAACTCGCCAGGATGGGGAAGAGGGGGACGAGGGAGCCCCTGGGACCCAGTGAGGCCACCCCAGGATGGGTGGCAGGGATACAGACCAGCATAGGAGATATCACGAGCAATGTGACCCATTTACGCGGGGAGGTGATCCAAGTATGCGGGGAGGTGACGCAAATACATGGGAATGTGAACAAGCTGCAGTTCATAGTGGAGGTAGTCCAGTCCGAGGTGAGGTAATGTTGGCTCCTCACCTGGAGTTGGTGGCACGGTATGGGGTTGTAGGGTCGGCCATGTTGGTAAACGCTGACGGGGGCCGGCTGTTTCTGCGAGTTTTTAACCCCCACAGTACCCCAGCAATGCTGCGACGGCACACCACAGTGCACACGCGCCACTCTAGCAACTTGGTGTCTGCCCTCTGGGCTGAGGACCCCTGCCACCCCAAGCACAACCAAGACCTGGCGTGGCGGTCCGACCCCCCCCCCCGAGCTGAGGTCGTCCCCCTGCTTGACGCGCTACGGGTACCCTGGGCAGATTAACGGAGGTGGAGGCCGATCAACTTCGGAAGGTACTATGGGAGTACGCCGACGTGTTTCGTGATTACAATTCGGATGTTGGCCAGACAGACTTTGTCAAGCACCAAATTGACACAGGTGCAGCCCGATCCATTAAACGCCCTGGATGCCGAGTAAGTGCACCCGAACGGGTCCAGATTAAAGAGGCGGTCGCGGATATGCACCGGGATAACATAATCCAGCCCTCAGCGAGCCCCTGGTCTGCCCTGGTTGTGCTGGTGACGAAAAAGGATGGGTCGACATGGTTCTGTGATTATCGGAAACTGAATGCGGTTACCCTTGGCGACGACTTCCCCATCCCCCGCATCGATGACACCTTTGACAGCCTCGTGGAAGCACAGTATTTCTCCACCCTAGATCTAGCGTCCGAGTACTGGCAGGTGGAGATGACAGAGGAGGATTCACCAAAGACCGCATTTACCACCCCGATGGGACTGTTCGAATTCTGAGTGCATCCGTTCGCACTCACTAACGCGTGTGTGACGTTCCAGCAGTTGATTGGGTTGGTGATGCAGGGCTTGCAGTGTGAATAGTGTCTGGATGACGTGATAATGTTTAGTAGGTCCCTGTCTGAACACTGGTCCAGGTTACGGGAGGTGTTCCAACGACTGCGAGCAGCCCATCTCAAGCTCAAACCGCGTAAGTGTTATATTGCGCAGCGCGAGATGGGGTACGTACCGACCCGGAAAGTGTACGTGCCATAGTGGAATGGCCGCGGCCAAGGAACCTGACGGAGATCAGGTCATTTCTGGCGCTAGCCACTTATTATCGTCAATTTGTGAAGGGATTCAGCAAGATTGCACGTCCCCTAACCCAACTCACATCCCCTAAGAACCCTTACCATTGGACGGAGGCCTGCCAGATGGCCTTCACCACCCTCAAGGACCACCTCACCCATACCCCCACCCTGGCTTTCTCTGACTTTTCCACAGATTTTATCCTGGACACCGTTGCCTGCAGAAATGGATTGGGCACTGTGTTGTCACAGGTGCAGGATAAAGCGGAGTGGGTCATCGCATACGCCAGCCGGACCCTGAGAGGGCACTGAACATTATGCTCTGCAGTTCCTCCTCACTTTCAAGGAACCACAGGGGCAGATGGCCCGGTGGCTGACGCAGCTACAGGAATATAAACTGCAGATCGAGTACAAGGCTGGACAGACGCACGCAAACGTGGACGCGCTGTTGAGGCAACCCGTGGTGTGCTCCGAGACATGGGCTGAGGAGGCCTGCCCGTGTTTCACGGGGTGGGGGGGGGCGCTGCCGACAGGCAGCGGCCCCCCTGGAACGCCCTGAGACTAACCCCCCTCTGTTGAGAGAGAGTGCCGTGTGTGTCACAGAGGTCCCTGCTGAAAGGGCCGGGGGCTCGGGGGGCCTCCCGGCAGGCACGGATCCCGCACCCATGGGCCCGACGGGATGCTCTGACCAACCTGGTCGGATCTAAGAGGACGTCGGCTGTGCGTTCCCTGGACTGGACAAGGAACAGCTGCGACAGGCCCAGCAGCGGGACCCGGACTTGGAGGCGGCCCTGTGGGAGGAAAAGGTCACCGTACAGGGAGCCTGGAGTGGGTTGTACTCCCGGTTGTGTGTGAAGGATGGGGTGGTGCCGGAACTAGCCGAAGCCAGGCAGCCGGAGTGCATCTGTGTTCTCGCCCAGGTGCGGCCCCAGCTGCTACGGCTGGTGCATGACTACCTACTTAGGAGCCATGATGGGGAATGGCGCACCCGGAGACCCTGCGTCGCCAGTATCTCTGGCCCAAACTGACGCAAGGCGTGGCCGCCTGGGTATGATAGCTGCGGTGTGCACGGGCGCGCGTTAAGAGATAATCGCCCGCAGATGAGAGCGCGTTCATACCTCCCTGTGTTAGCTGTGGTGTACGCAGGCATGTGGTATAACTTCGTGCAGCTGTGAGCCAGCAGCACGAGTATGTCCCTCAGAGAGGGCCCCCAGCGTGGGGGGCCTGATCACTCGGTCGGCGGGGGCCAGGCGGGAGCCGACCGACGTGGAGGGAGCGGAAAGGGCGAACGTCGCGCCCCACCTGCCTAGCGAGGGCAGTGGGGTGGACGACGGTCCCCACAAGTGTATTGTATAGTAGTGTAGTGGGAACAGAAAGCAACCTGATGATACGTTGCGTGTGAGCAGATGTTAATGTTTTGTCGGGGCTAAGCAAACAACTACCTAAAGAACCGGTTAAACGTTACGGATGAGACAGATGCAGTGAAATGAGATACGGCGTATATGTAAACAAGAGTCAAAGGTGGAGTTTTTAATATATTGCTTTTTTATTATGGCTATTTGCATTAAAAAAACGATTTCAAAAACATGTCACTGGTTTATTGCCAATTAAGGACTCAGACTATTGTCCTCTCATCTCATAGAGTCCCTGGCAGTAGGGGTCGCAAAATGCCGATTTATTACTAATAAACCCCAATGATCTGATCGAAATCCCTAATTTCGATCAGATCATTGGGGGGGGCATATGCCCCCCCCGCCCCACTGGCTCCGCTACTGCGAGCAACAAAGTTTTTACCTTTTCAATAAAAACGTTTTTTTTTACCTTTGTCGGGGACCTTTGTATATCGGAGTTATGGTCGGCGCACACGTTCAGGCGTGGGAAACTATAAGGGGAAGATATCGGGGAACGCATACGTTGAGTTAATTAATAGCAGGTGGGTCTGTCCACGTGGAGACACGGTGTGATTGGGGGCTTGGGACAAGACTGAAGAAGACGACCAAGGCGGAGTGCAGCTGGGCTGTGTTGGAGAGCCAATGTTGTGACTTGGCTCTCCAACACACCGGTGTGCTGTACTAGTGACGAATTGGCACGTTCTGTTTACGTGACAATCCTTACTAGTTGGCTGTGTCGGGTGGTGGCGGGTTTAACGACACATTTATATATTTACGTAATCTCACCCAAAAAACCTCTTATGGATGATATTGGTCGCGAAAGCCTACGTGTTCAAGAAACTAAACAATGCAGCAAGTACAGTATTCAGGGAAGCTGGTTTTATTTGTCAAACTTCGTCGGTTTTCGGGCAGGGGGATATAGAAGAGCAGGTTAAACGTGTTTTGTGAACCTGTCTAACAGATGCGTGTCGTAACTGTAATTAGTTACTGCTGTGTATTGCATTGTCCGTGGGCGTCAGATTACAGTTGGTGCTGGCCCACGTAGAAAGTCGTGTATTCAGTAAATTATACTGGTAGGAACGAAGTGAACCAGCCTACAATAGATTATATCGTCCGTCCGTCCGTGTAGCAACAGCGCCCCCTACTGCAAACACTTGGCATGATCCTACAAAAACCTTTACACTCAGTGACGCTTTCCTGTCGAAACAAGTGTATAACATTCCCTTATAATTCCCTCAGATAGCTTTTAATTAAAACTTAAATAAAAAATTAACTCGCAGCGGCCTAAAGCCTACAGCTAGGCCTAAAGCCTCGTACAACGCCTCAAACTCTCCCTTCGTATCGTACCCCCACGTGTGTGCAAGGGAGTTAATGTTTAACAATGTTACATTCCCTTATGTTTTTAATAAATTTAAAGCTTTTACATAAATAATTAAAACATTTAAATTAAAAA
>JAAXLI020001407.1:13602-27728 GCA_014621495.2 Entosphenus tridentatus | reverse complement strand
TTCCTACAACATCAGAGTGTAGCGCCACATTAAATACGCACTACAATGACAATAGTTTAAAGCGATTTGAAGCATGTTTTATTTTCTAAATGGAAATATGGTTGGGGGGGGGCAGAGCTTTGTGACGTCATATTTGAGGGTGGTCTGACTTTTTGTGACGCCGTGTGACGAGGGGGAGGGGGGTCAAAGATCGTCCAAAATCACGTGACATCATTTATGGACGGCCCCTAAGTTAAACACGTGTCAAAATAACATTGGGATTTGTAATAATTTGTTATATATATGTTTTATTGCAAAATTATAACGATTTGAATAGCATTGCGTTGAACTGTGAATGCTGTATGGCGATAGAGAACCTTGACGGGCTGTGTCAAAAAACAAGAATAGGAAGGAACCTCAAATACAAGGCCTCTTCAAGGCCAGTCCTTGAACCCCATCAAGGCACATGTGTGCTTCCTTACCAACTAACTGGTGCAGTTGGTGCCTTCCGGGTTCGTTTGAATGGAGGTTGGCGAACGTGAAAAGATGCATCGTGGTGGATAGCAAGGACTGGAATTTGATCATCCCTACTTTAAGTCAATAACAATATCAATAACAATAGCATATCCAACGTCACATTTGTGTTATGGTAGTTAACGTTCTGAAGGTCCGTTATATTCTGGTGTCGTGCCCATGTCGATGTTTTGCCCAAGCCCCGGATAAACTACAATTAGGTTAGAAACACAACATATGTGTCTATAACTCTGTGGCCTTAAAGTAAAACAATATGTATAGATTATATAATAGACGACTTTTCGGGCAAATGGCCCTTATTCATAGCACATGGAGAAGGGCCATTTCCCCAGCAGGGTCATTGTCTGGGCTATGAAGAAGGGTCATTGCCTGAAACGTCACCGATTGTCTTTTTTCCTTTTAAGGTCACAGTGTTATTGACGAATTTGAGTTTTACGTTTTTGTCCTTATGCACCATTGGCAACCCAGTATCACAGAATAATGTTTATCATATGGTATATGATGGCCCGCCATGATCGCTCTTTCACCAACCAGTACATTGGTTATTACTTTTATTTGTATTATCGTCGGGAGGAGATTGAAAAAACAACGTGTGTCAGTGGATAAAACAATTCAATATGTTGCTATGCACAATCACGTTAACTTTGCTGAACTTTGCTGCTGTTTCTGATTGAAACAAATGGGTGTATGGTTAGGGTTAGAAACCACTGTCGTGTGGTTAAATACGTAGTGCGCACTGTAGGCCGAGGGCAACCGAGGACAGACACGTGTGCGTGTGCAACATTAGGTTGCACAAGCAAACCGCCACCAAATTTGAAAGGGAAGTTGGTGCAGGCCAGGTCAGACCGTGGTTGCACGCTGGCACCGGAGGTGTTACCAGGGAAATGTGCGATAAGGAGTGATTAATGGCCTGACAGGCGCCAGCCTGTCTGGCCCTAAAGAGACACAAGGGAGGAGCTGGTTAATTGTGAAGGGATATGAAGATGGGCGTGAAAGTGGAGCCGGAGTTCGTGTTGCTGGGGGCCAAAGGAGAAAACATCTCGCCGCTGCCGCTCAAGCCAGGTACGGACCTCAAGCCTCGCGAGTAGCCGGGCGGGTGGTGGCTGATCCCCCCTCCCGGGACGGATGAGTGAGTGGTGTCTGAGGGAGCGTTGGCGAGGTCAGCAGTGGAATAAGGGTGCCGTGTGCAAGTCTCTGTGTGAGCGCCGCTGTGTGCAAGTCTCTGTGTGAGCGTTGCTGTGTGCGGAGCCTTGAGTGCGGAGCTGCTGAGAGCAAGAGCTGTCATATGCAGGTTAGCAAAGTGTTAAGTAGATAGGGGAATTTGGTTAACAGAAGTGACCGTATAGACAGAGCTAGGAGTACCTACAACTGGTACAAGAATAGGTTAATAAAGGGTAAGCAGGTGACCTTTTACGTGTCCGTCTGAGTGATTCTACGCGACACTACACCACTGTACTCCAAAGGATTAGGGATAGATCATTTAGAGATATTTAGTGTTTGACATCTTCTCAATGGTTAGCATTCGATGCACTTCCCAAGGTTAGGGTGAAATGTTTACCTGAGGGTTAGATGTCATTCCAAGCGTTATCGTGGCTGTTAGATGTCCTCCGGATTAAGGTGAAAGGGTCTTTCCAATAGATAGAGGTAGGGTTGGATATCTTCCCAAGGCTTAGAGTTAGATGTCCTCCAAAGGATGCAGGTAAAATATTCTCCCGAGGGTCAGGGTTATGTCTAGATGTGCCCCCAAGTGTTATCCAAAGTAGAGGTTCTGGCTGTCGCATGATGAGGCAATTCGTACACTAATTATAAATGTTGTGGGTTTACTCTCAAACACACCGGTGTGGTGAAGGAGTAACTTATCGGAACGTTTTATTTACATGACAAACCTTGCTAATTGGCTGTCGGTTGTGGCGGGTTTAACGAAATTTATATTTTTGCGATGTAACCCACAAAAACCTCTCATGGATAATATTGGTCATGAAAGCCTACGTGTTATCCTCATGATTTCCTTTTTGAAAATTATATTTATAAAAACCTTTTTTGCAATTATAATTCTAGACCATAGATACGGAAAAACTTTTTGGAATGTTTAAACCCAAGATGAGTGCAGAAGGATGTGGGACACAATGGTTTGCCATTTACGTGTGAATAGCAACCATGTCTTACGAGATGTAGTGACTATCAGCAATCTTCCCCTTTGCTATTGTGCCTATGCGTTGTGCATACTGCATTTTCTGGATTTGTAGGATTTATTGTTTGCATTCTCAGTTTCTTGTATTTGTGACATTCATCCATGAGATTTCTTAATTCTTTAGATTGCCTTTCAAGTTTAATTTTAAGCATTGCTGGGCTATTACTTTTCGCCAATTTCATTTGGTTAGCAATACTTTCTAAACGTAAGTTCATTTTCAAAAGCAAACTTTTTTCTTGATCAATTACCTCTTTTATTTTTTGAAACTGCTCAGTTAATTGGCTAAAATCTGCCTCGGTTGCCTTCCACGAATTTATTTCTTGTTGAATTTCCTCCTCTGAACGTTTATACCAGTGGTGTGCCGCTTTGACTCCTAATCCCAATGCAAGGGCCCCTCCTCCTGCAACCAATGCTGCCCCTGTTGCTACCGCTGCACCTCCTACAATGATTGTCCCTGCTGTTGCTGCTACCTCTACTGCACACGCGGCAATTGCCGACGCCCCTGCCACCTTTGCTCCTGCTGCACTTAACAAGATTGTCCCACCCCCTGCTGCTCCTATACACCCTGTTTTTACTGCTACTATTACCGCTTCTCCGGCCACCTTATTCCATCCTGCAGCTCTCTCATTTGCAAGTTCCTCGATTTGATTTGCCTTTATTGCTGCAAGCCTAGACAATCTTTCTTTGCAATATCTTTCATTTTGTGTTTCATTTATTAAGTTACAAAGCTTGCTTAAATTAGAATGATAGGTGCTGAAAATTTGTTTACCTTTCTCATCCAGTTCAGAGAATTGGGTGGCGAAATCTTCCACTGCCTCCTTTGGTGTTATTTTCTCCTCCCTAACGTTCTTTATCACTAGATTAAACTCATCAATTGCAAAGTAAATGCTGTCAACATATGTATCAGCATGAATGTGGATGTCTTTGTGACTTGAAGCTATTTGTTTCAGATGTCGAAGTACCATTGCCACTTTTTCATCACTGGTTTCTTCCCGGGACGTCATGCCAATCTGAAAATGTACAAAGACGTGTACATGGATTTAGCAGTATTGACAAGATTTCATTCATATTTCTCATTAAGTACAATGATGATTCAGTAGGTAAAGCGACGTTTAATGATTATATCTGCCAAATATGCTGAATGAATGGGATTTGGCTCTTGGGCCTCAGGCGCAATATCTTTGACACTGCGTGCAGCATTGGTGAGATGTTAACTACCTCGCCTGATATATTTATATATCAGGCGAGGTAGTCTTGGGTTCAATCCCGACCTTGACGCCTATATATTTATATTTTGCATGTTCTCTCCATGTTCGTGTGGATTTGTATCCGGGTCCTCCGGTTTTTCCCTCCACATTTATAAACATACATTTAAAAGTATTTGGCAGCTTTACATTTCCACGTAAGTCACTTCGTTGAACTCCGTGGGCCTTACCTGGTAAAATAAAAAGTTTAGTTTAAATGACAAACGTATCTCGTGCGTAACCCCGTGCCCTTCGTACGACTGCGCTGAGAAGTGCAGCGAGATGTTTCCCTCGCATATTTGTCAGTATCCACCTTGTGGTGTAAAACCGCACAGTGCATTGTCCAAGCCGGCTGCAATTAAACTAAATGGTCAGTAAAATTGAAAACCCGTGGTAGTTACGAATAGCAGCAGTCCAGGCGATGAGACGGACACTTTTCAGAGGTGACGTGACAGATTTCTGTTTGTGGGGGAGCAGTCACTGCAGCGGATGAATGGCATGTTCCAAACTAATGGCAAACTATCGTTCGTTCGTTTATTTCTTTTGAAAGCGCTCCTTCCTTTACTTATTTTTAAGCAGTGGATATTTATACAACAACATACAAGATTTATCTAAACAGATGATTGTTGAGTACAAATGATTGTTATTCGATGTACGCGTTTGGAGTCTAATTAGGTGTGTAACTTAACACGTTTCAGTGAACCATTCTGTCCAAATCAGTTTTCCGTTTCATTTATTAGGTGTAGCCCTGTGAGCCATGCGGCTCTTGACTTGTGTGCAACCGCAACAAACAAAAACATGAACAAGAAACATCTTCAAGTGACTACGCGAAACAGAAAAATCCAGGAAAAAACAGCAGTCTTCCAGAAAAAATACTGCATTTCAACGCTGTGTGCAAAATCCCAGTGGGATGCAAGTCAAACAATAACAACAATAAGACAATTTAGATTAAAGTTAGCAGGCTAAATCTGTACTACAACAAACAAACATGGCGAAACCAAACGTTTTCAACATCACCAAAATAAAGCTATAAAAACAATGTAACAGTGATCATAGGAACTGTGATTCAAATGTAACAATAAACGATATACATAACATGTACGACCAAACTTTGCAGCCATAGGTGGCTGCATGAGTCACTCCATAACAGCAGGAGTATCAGTATCAGTTTCAAAAAATTTGAATACACCTTTCAAGATCATTCACCAATCGACAATAAACTGAACGGCAAGAACAGACGGCAGGCCGTGCATGTCCGTCGTACCTTCTCTTCCGCCCAGTCCTGTGCACCTTTTGTCTCACACAGCTCTGCTTGGATCTTGTTAGACTTTTCAGCCCACCGACACAGTACGTATGCTTCCTCCGTACAGTCACCCTGAATTTAAGACAAAATTACATAGAGTCCATTAATCCAGGGGTCCCAAACCCCCGGTCCGCGCCTCTTTCCCGCACTGCGCACTTGTCTCAGTCACAGTTTTGGTAAGCCCACAAGCAAACCCTAGCAAAAATGAGTAAAAAACAAACATCGCTGGAGAACTTCTTTGAAAAGGGGGAAAGACCCAATGATGAACCCCTCCCCGGTCCGTGAAAAAATTGTATTCCACGACACCGGTCCCTGGTGCCAAAAAGTTAGGGGATCGCTGCATTAATCGATCTTTATTTGACGTGCCGACATCGCTCTCAATAAAGATGGCATCGGTGAACATTACAACAGAACGTGCACGGTACAGGGGCATTGAGGAGTGGTTCTCAAACTTGCTTGGCTACTGTGCCCCCTTTGTTGAATTTTGTTTCAACCGAGTACTCCCCCCCCGCCCTTGCCTGACCCAACACGGTACTCATAAATAAATGTATTAAGAATGTAAATCAATATTTTAACCAATTGTCCATTTTGCGAGGTATCTTAACTCACGAGTAACTGCACGCGAAAAAAAATCAGCGGACGCTCTGCGTGCGTGACGCAATTACGATCAATGAGTTTAGATTTGAAGCTTTCGTGACTGCAGGAATCCATACAAGCAATCATCATGATGATGATTTTTTGTGTTGCAATCGAAACGTCGTGATTTATTTTAATTTTATTTTATACCTACGTGACTTTACCGAAAGAACCAGAGTACGATCAATAAGTTTAGAAAGGTCCTTTATATAGTTCTAGGTTATCGTAGTTATTTTACAGTGGCAGATTCACACATAATCATTCACCAATGACTCTCATGCATTATATAATGTCACACATTTATGAATCACCTCACGCACCCCACCTGGATGTTTGCCACATACCCCCAGAGCAACAGAAACCCGCCAGGACCTCAGCGGCGAACACCGACTGAGCAAAGTAAATTGCAACCATACGCAACAAATCGCGAAAAAAGATAAACGTTGGAAACGACATTTAGAAACAAACAAAAATCATTCTCACCTTAAACGTTCACCACGGTGGATAGCGACAACACACGTCCCAGCCGTGTGCTAAGTCAACTTGGTGGTGGTGGTGTAATCTGTACGGGACGCCAACACGAACATCAACAGCACAATATTGGTAATTGTGTAATGACCGTGCACTTCTACAGAGCGTCTTAGGATGCGATTATGTGAACAAGCGAAGTACGTCTAAAATTGTCTTACATCGTAACTCTGGCATTGTCCGTCTCCGTTAGCACCTCGTGGCTTGTTAAAGTTACTTACTAATTACATACAATTATAATCTACGGACAACAGCCCCTTGCCGATACACTGCTGGATGTATAGGCCTACCCACACTACGTCGGCCGTAAGTGTTGCTTAAACATACTTCACCAGGCTGGTCACATGCGAGTTGGTGTCGTGAGAGCCCTGGACAAGTGTTCAAGTTTGTCAAGTTTCATTTGTTAGGTATAGCCCTGTGAGCCATTCGGCTCTTGAATCGGGTGCAACCGCAACAAACAAAAAAACAAAAACATGAACAAGAAAACATCTTAAAGTGACTATGTGGAAACTGAAAATCCAGGGAAAAAAACAGCAAAAATTCCATAAACAAAAACCGTACACCACGCTGTGTGCAACAATCCCAGTGGGATGCAAGTCAAACAACAACAACCACAAGACAACTTAGATGAATCTTCTTGGTTCTTTCGGTAAAGTCACGTAGAAGGGAAATAATAAAATAATACAAATAAAACAATAAAATACAATTCTCACGACGTTTCGGCAGCCGTCCCTAGGTGAGGACGGCTGCTTGCGTTGTGGCCGAAACGTCGTGAGAATTGTATTTTATTGTTTTATTTGTATTATTTTATTATTTCCCTTCTACGTAACTTTACCGAAAGAACCAAGAAGATGAATCCCTGCAGTCACGAAAGCTTTCAATCGAAACTTAGATTAAGGCCGTTGGGTTCAGAGATAACTCGCCACTGACGTTAGCCGTGGTCGAGAACCGAATTAAGGTCGCCGGGAAATGTTACTTACATATGTTTGTCTTAGCGGTCATTTAACAACCTATATTCAATCTTGAAAAAGCTCTTAATTACCTCGTACGCAGTGTAATGGGCCTCTGGAGAGGCGTCCGGGAGCTGCAGGAGGAGCGCGTTCCGTCGTCGGCAAGGAGTGAACGACTTCACGTCGCCAAGTCTCACAATTGCGGTTACGGATGGGGGACGCGTGACAACGTTTGACTTTCCGAGTTGAAAATTTGACACGACGCGCACCTGCGCGTGTGCTGTTTTGGCACCTCAACCTCGCCCGTGGGTTGGGTTTTAATGTCAACAGCAAGGACGTGGAAATGTTGGGGAGGGGATGGGGGGAGCTGGGCGACTGACGTGACGCTCGCATTTCTCGGAAGAGGCAAGGGGATGGGGGCTGTTTGCGTGGTCGGGGGAAAACTGGTTTCTTTTGTGACGTACTCTGTGGTGAACTTCGTGCGTAGCCAACCGTGCTAATCGGAAGTGCGAACTGGTTTTCGAATTCATCATCGAGGTTTTTGGGTTATATCGCGGAAATATAAATGTGTGTCGTTAAACCCGCCACCATCCGACACGGCTAATTAGTAAGGTTTGTCACGTAAACAAAACATGCCAATTCGTTATTAGTTCAGCACACCATTCGAGTACACGAATTGTAAATGTTGTGGGTTTACTCACCAATACACCGGTGTGCTGAACTAGTTATTAATTGGCATGTTTGGTTTACGTGACAAACCTTACTAATTGGCTCTGTCATGTTGTAGCAGATTTTAACGATACGTTAATATTTATGCAATTTAACCCACAAACTTATTAGGATATTGGTCGCACGCCTACGTGTTAAACTGTTTTATAATAACTGTACAGTACTCACATCCCTGACGTTCTGGGGCCTAATCCTAGGAATAAAGTCTATTTAAGTTTTTGATTCTCCGTTAGGGCTCTTCCACATCCACTTACCAGGGCTTATTTAAAAAAATGTGTCCATCTCCACGTGTCCGTTTGCGCTGCTGCTCTGGAGACCGAATATTGATCATCGATCTCCCGGTCTCCAGAGCAGCAACAATACAAAACACGCCCACGGCCCTCTTCAGGACCAAACAACGCCGCAATCGCACAAACCATGGCAGTAGATGCGGATACCTGCTGCACAAATGAAACACGTAAAACTCTCCAGTGGGCGACTGTGGTCATCCGGAACAGACCATACAACATATAGCGACGCAATGGCCAATCCACAAATATGAAGGATAGCGAGACTTTCTAGAGGCAACACGTTTAATTACAACTAGGGATACACAAAGGGGTCACGGCCCCTTACACCCGATACCAGAAGGTGGTAGCCCCTCCGGACTAACGTGCCCTCACTCTGGTTATAGCGCTAACCCTAGACTGGTAATCTCTGAACCCGACCCTAGCCAGGGGTTCGGGTTCTGCCCTTTGGGCTCTTCGCTTCAGGTCTTCAGGTCTTCAGAGTGGTTCTTCAGGTCTCCAGGGCTTCAGATCTTCAGGTGGACGATGACTGCTGGACCCGTTCAGGGGTCCGGCTATTATACCCGTTCTAGAGTCTCTTCGCCCCTAGCCACACCTTCCTGGAATATAACGGCATCCCCCCAGCCCCCCTCTTGGGGTCTGGGGTCTCTGGTGGCCCAATGGCCCGACTCATCCCACCTATCCTGTCTACCACCCTCTGTTGACACATGTCAACTAGTATCTTTAGTACAGTATATAATTTAATTTTATAATTAAATTAATTTAATACAGTATCATTTAATAAGTATATAATTTAATGTTGGGTTTGTCTATGGCAGTATATAGTACGGTGTAGACTCGTGTGATGTAAGAGAATAAAGTTTCGATGGAAGCATATTATATTTTTGCGACGTAGAATTGTAATGTATTACTTACTGTTAGTAACTCAGCTTATTGTAGAGTATATTTAGTATACTGATCATACTATGTAGTTTATACTTTAGTTGTTTACGTGGTGGTTTAGTTACTGCAGCTACATACTATTAACACTCCTTCCCTTTATTAATGCTACCCCTATCCCCTCCCTTTGATGCTGCTAATCCTGCATAATGCACGGACATAATGACTTTAAACCCCTCGCCAAACCTCCTACGCATTTCACAAGTAGTACTAATCGCATATCTGCATTTCCCATAAATATGCTAAATTCCTCTTGATATTCAAATTATTTTGTCAAGGCGCTCTTCGCCCCCTCCATCCCAGCTTAAATAGTCGCTCCAAGCCTGGGGCTTGTCATTCAGACTCTGTCTCCTCGACAGACCTGTTCTCCACCTGAGGACAGCTGCTTACGTTGTGGCCGAATCGTCGTGAGAATGATTTTATGTTTTATTTTTATTATTTTATTATTTCCATTCTACGTGACTTTACCGAAAGAACCAAGAAGACATGTCAACTACTGCAGGTAAGAATCATACCGCCTAACAATGGCACATGTACTGTATTGACATCGTGGATGTCGCTGGGTAATGCCGGCTCTAGTGAGGCACGGCGTGCGGTGTATTGCCATCGCGGACACCCCGTATATGTGGGTGTAGTACCAGCCCTGAAGGGGGCTCGGTGAGCGCCGAGCGACAGCGCTCAGTAGCACCACGCTCCGCATGTAGTACTGACCCTACGGGGTAGGGTGTGCGAGTGCAGGCCACTGGAACGAGGTTACTGTGGGCCATGGCACTCTCGTTGACCCCGAAGGACACGTGACCAGTAAAGTCGACATGGGGCCCCAGGGGGGGGGGATAGGGGGTGGTTACGTGTCATGGGGTGAGATCCTACTGGAAGGGTCGAGAGAGAACTCGAGGTCTCTCGAAGGTGGGCGTGGCCAAGGGCGGGGCCAGCCACGACCTGGGAGCATATAAACCGGCTCCCCACAGGGACTGGGGTTCAGCGTTGCTACCGTCATCTGAAGATCTACGTTCTACGTCCAAGAAGAGTCACCAACACGTGGACCTGGACCTGAGCCGGGGTCCGGTCCGTTGTTGCTAATATACCAGTGTGTTAGTGTAGTTTAGCCTGGTGGTCCACCACCATAGGCTGTTATTTGGTAAAGGGGCAGCTATCCCATGTGTGTTACGTGTTGGTATAAATAAATGTGTTTGCCTCCAAGAAATGCGTCTGCGACTCAGTTGAATCATATATATATATAAATACAATCTGTAAAACATTGATTTACCTCACATGTGATATTTGGAAGATATTGTAATGTGTGTTTTGTGAGAACAATAACGTTGACAACTGTAAGGATTTAATCGGTTTTATTTGGCAAAATAAAATCATAGCCAACAACGTTGGCAAATAGCGTAATTACAATCAAAAGATATTTAAAACGTGACACGTGGGTTACTGTCAGCAAACTTTGCTTAGACATATTGCGCAATTAATGAAATAGACAGATATATTTTACTTTCTTATTTCAGCGGGAAGGGCCCATTAAACTGCTGGGCTCTATTTCATTAACATCCTGCGATGGTACAGATGTAGAATTGACTTTTTCAAGAAAAAAATATCGTTGTAGCATGATCACTGAATTTATCGCTGGTGGTCTGACATTGCTTTATCATAAATTTAAAATTAGTTTTGGATATCAATGTCCTATTGCTTGGAGAGGTCTTCAACTCGTACGCGAGAAGTTTTAGAAAATTATCCACTTCTACGAGGTCTCCATTCGCTTCCCAAATGGATTCCTCGATCTCATCCAACTTCTCGGTAAACCTCGCACCCTTCGATTTCCAAGCTTCATGCTCCTCATTGTCTTTCCAAGCAGCCTTAGGTTTCACCCTTGCTTTTTTTATTGCAACGCTCACTACTCCCACCAATCCAACTGACACCAATATCCCTGCCAGTGGCATTACCTTCACCGCCCCCCTTGTTGCCACCGTTACAAGCGCACCACCGGCTGCCAGCGCTCCCGTGCAACGTAACGAACGTGATGCAATCATCGCCACTGATGCCATAATCGCTGCCACTGTTACTTCTGAGAATACCACTCCTACTCGTGTTATTGCCCTTTCCACTCCTGTTGCCCATCCCAAGGTTGTTCTCACCTGTGCTAATACTGCTCCTATCACCGACTCTCTTACATCTACTATTTCTGCCAACGTGACCACTCCTACCACCAATGACATTATTGGTGTGTAGGTCAACACAGTTTGTAAAAATTGCATTTGATTCGCATGTTTTCTTTCATCCCCAGTAATTTTCTGAGATACATCAACTGCCCTACGAAGGAACTGGACGACTTCGTTGTGCTCGCCAATAATATTTCTGAGCGATGTCACGAGATCATTCAATTCCGATGCGAATTCCTTCCCCGCTTCTTCTGGGGAAATTTTATCCTGCACAACCTTATATGCCACTTGTAAATAGTGCTCATTTCTGGATTTTGCACGTTGCACAAGAAAGCTGGTCCTGGTGCTTATGTCTTTGTATCTCGTGGAGATTGGCTGGAGGTCTTTTCGGATTTCCTGGACTCTGCCTTCTGAGCTGTTGAACGTGGATGCAATAAAAGACTCCAGGTGTTGGTGGCATTTCTCTATTTGCCCATGGACAGCTTTACTAGTTTTGTCAAATCGATCCAGAGTTCTGAGGAAGTCCAAGTTGACCTGCAAAAACAAAACACCCATTATTGTAAACTATTTTATTTACCAAGAAAAAGGCCACGGAGCTACACGTGGGGATTTATAGTCGCAGTAAAACGATCTAAATATACATTTATAAATGTGGAGAGAAAAAACGGAGGAACTCAGAGAATAATCCACTCGACCACGGGGAGAAAGAATATGTAACCTCAAAACAGGCCTCGTCAGGGGAGATAGCATTTGTCAGGGGACATAGTATATCTTCTCTACTACGGTGCCCAATTAAATTTCATCAAAATACAGGCAGGAGATTTCTCATCCGAAGTTGTCCCACCTACTAAAAATTTTGTAAAACTAAAGTCAGTGGGACTTTGCGTGAGAATGCAGGATATCGACCACCACAATGGAGGGGTTTCGTGAATAAAAACTCAAGGAACCTTAAACAGCCAATTGAGTGATTCTTATTTTATTTTATTGGAGAGTAGGTGTGTTAAAATTAATACTTGTATTATTAAGTTTATCACTATCAAGGACCAGGTGGCTCAGAGGTCGAATCGCTGAGATGGCGCCAAAAAGCTCCTGGGGTCGAATCCAGGAGGTTATTTGCGCGCCCAAACCGAGTTCTCAAACGTAGCAACTTGATGGTCTCAGACGTTACCAATGTCCGGACAGAGCATTACAAAATGTGGGGGTTTGCAGCCAACTTGGCTAAACTCCAGCTCTGGTAATTATTACAGACGTCGGTTTGACTTGTACGACAAACGTTCCTCTCAGTGGCAGGGTGGGTGGAAAGTGCTGCCCCCTTGTTCATTGCGCCGATTTCTATTTTCTTAATTTGTTCTACTTCATTTATTCTATTTTGCTTTGGTCATTTTGGTGACCCAAGGCGCTCTTGCAAATTGGACTTTATCGTGGTCTCTTGAGTTTGCACCACCTGGTTAAACAAAATAAACGTGCAACTGGTTCTTTCGGAATGGGAAGTACAGCAGTACATTTTCGACATTTGGACACAACAATGCCGTACAATGGCTGCATTAACAACCTACACCGACTAAAATGATTTTGTTTATTCAAGACAGCCTTACAACCAACGTCTTAAGACCCGTCGCGTTCAGGAGGGTTACGGTACGAGAATGTTTGTACGAGTCCACGAATGAGCGTTTGGCATACAAGGGGTTAACGCCATTTCAAACGTCCGCACAGATGGAGTCGACCCACTTGCTGTACTCCCAACTACTGGTTATCTCGCAGGCCAGTAGGTCCAGGAGTGGGGCAAAACCCGCGTCGTCCACCAGCCCTCGCATTTAAAGTGCGTCGTACGCCACCGCTCCCAGCTACACACGTTTTTAAGGGACGTATTTTCGAATACAGTAAGTGAACACGGACGCAAGAAACATAGTTTTACTATTTAAAGCTTTCGTGACTGCAGGGATTCATTTTCTTGGTTCTTTCGGTAAAGTCACGTAGAAGGGAAATAATAAAATAATAAATTTACATTTTTGTCTTTTATTATGTTTTATTTTTATTATTGTATTATTTCCCTTCTACGTGACTTTACCGAAAGAACCAAGAAGATCGTTTTACTACTATACATAGCCAACACAGCAAAACAATTGCTGTGTCGGGTGGTGGCGGGTTTTAACGACACGTTAATATATTTACGCGATCTAACCCCCCAAAAGACCCTCTATTATGGATGATATTGGTCGCAAAATCCTCCGACAACGTGTTAAACCCCAAAGACATCTCGACGACCTTGAAACTTGCCTCCATTAGACGGTGTTGCCTGATGGCTCCAAGGTGGAAGGAGAGGAGTGTGACTGGGTCGGTCTCCTCGCCACGTCCCGGGTCTCCTCACCGCGTCGACTGCTGTCACCGTCCTCCAGCAAGCGTGGAGTCTGTTAACGACATCGCGCGGATTTGCGCCACTCGCTCACTCTATGAGCAAAGCAGCGCACACGGCAACTGTGATGCCTTAACCCGCAGCTTGCTGAGTGACATCCCCGTCACCTCCGAGCGAGAGACGCGCTGTGTGTGAGACGCGCTGTGTGTTTGTGAGATAGTCGCTGTGTGTGTGTGTGAGGCGCGCTGTGTGTGTGTGAGAGGCGCTGTGTGTGTGTGAGAGGCGCTGTGT
>JAAXLI020001405.1:37805-52733 GCA_014621495.2 Entosphenus tridentatus | reverse complement strand
TAAGCCACTTCCAGGGCTTTTTAGTCTTTCATCAACGATGTTGAACTGATGTCCTCTAGGGAGGACGTGGTAGCTGCGGGCTTGTGTAAGAAATACTTACATTATCCCCTCATTGTTAATGGTATTCTTCGCAACGACGCAAATTATGATTTTGAGTCACTACTGAATTTTAATATCATTTAAACATTTGCCAGGTAAAGTCCACTGAGCTAAATACAATAGCTCTTTTTCCGAAGTGACCTGCTAATCACGAATGATAGCTCAACGAAGTGGGCTGATCATCATCATCATGTGGAAATGTATAGCAGCAGCCGAATACTCTAAATGTGCGATGTTGATTCTAAATGTGGAGGGGAAAACCAAAGGACCTGGAGAAAAATACACGCGATAACATGCAAACTCCAAATATACAGCAGGTGTCAGGGTTGGAATCGAACCGACGACCTCCTGTATATCAGGCGAGGTAATTAATATCTCACCACCGTGGCGATCAAATGGGTTCCAAAATAATGCAAAGTGGCAGCAACATTTTAGAATTTTACTTTGAATATAAATTAGTTTAAGTTACACCGTTTTGATTGAAGGGTTTGTGTGTTACTCACGAGTCATTAAGTGTAAGTATATAAATGTAATATGAGGCTATATCCGGCTCACTGACGTATCACAACTCGTCATGGTGATTGGCTCTGCCGGTCCTGGTTTACAGCCAATGGGGGGAAGCCTGGGGGCATGGCCCTGACGTGATGGAGAGGTGACAGCTAGGGAGATTGGTTCTGCTGGCTTTGGCCTCAGCCAATGGGGAGATGAGTCAGAGGCGTGGTCCCGGGAGCTGACGAGGGAGCCTGGAAGATTCGATGCAGGCTAACGAGGATTGGCTGAAGCGTACCACGTGACCCATGTATTAAATAGGGGTAGAGAGGAACGACACGTGGTCAGAACGGGAACGAACGGAGGAAGGGGCCATGCAGGAGCGGGGCTCCGAGTTGCCACGTGGCGGTGCGTCTCTCTCGGTCTATCTGTCCATTTCACGTTGCCTATCAGCAACATGAAGTAACTGTAACCTAAGTGAATAAAAGACGGATTCCAGAAGTCGTCTCCAAGAGCTTTATTACATTGGTGTCAGAAGTCTCTTCTGGGACCGTTTGGACGATCTTTCAAGATGTCCAAGTACCTCAGAAAGAAGAACCCACCAGACCCTCCGTCGGAGGAAGAAGTGGAGACGGACGAGGACGAACTGCTGGGAGCTACGGCTCCTCTGCCTCCGGCTGCTGCTCTCCTCGGCGCCGCTCATCACCGACAGGCTGGAGAAACGATGGCCTCAAATGCGGACGAAGGATGGCGGCTAATGGCGGAGCAGATTGAGTCGCTCCGCGTGAGTCTGGTGACGGCGGTCGCATCCTCAACGGCCCTGGGTTGTCCGCCGGGGTTTCAGCCGAGTGACGAGGACCAAGATTTTCAGCGGGAATCGACGTCCGCCATTGCTCCTGCCGCGCGGGGGGAGGCCTCCATCTTGTGCGGGGCGGCTGTGATGGAGCCGCCGGACGCCATCTTGGGCGGGGCTGTCGCCACGCGGCCGCCGGACGCCATTTTGATACATCAGAGTGCAGCGCCACATTAAATACGCACTACAATGACAATAGTTTAAAGCGATTTGAAGCATGTTTTATTTGGGGGGGGGCAGAGCTTTGTGACGTCATACTTGAGGGGGGGTCTGACTTTTTGTGACGCCGTGTGACGAGGGGGGGGGGGTCAAAAATCGTCCAAAATCACGTGACATCATTTATGTACGGCCCCTATAGAAACTTGCACCATGGTTACAGCTGCCACCGCCGGCGACCTCGGGATTGTCCGGTGTGCTTATCATTTGCACCATGACAGCATTTGGATGAATGCCCCCGCTGAAAATAATAAGCTAAAAAATTATATGACGTTTTTGTTCGTACTGCATCTGGTAAATATACAAAACTCGCCGTGACTGTTGCCTGCCAACTCCATTAGCCCTATGCGCAAGCTGTCCTGGTTCGCCTGCACGTATAACAATAGGTTCACCACCATTGCCTGGAACATGGGCCACACTGCACCCATGAACACCACCATGAACACCACGGCCATGTTCAGTGCTGCAGGGTCAGATCAGCACAGCATAGATCACGTTGACACCACGGACGCTCAGCAATGTTTCTGATTTTAACACAATGACAGTGACGTCACGGGAAGTGATGTGGGATCCCAATCACTCACAAGGCTTCAGGATAGCTGAGGAGACTTGCCCAGCGATGCCCAGCAGCTGCCCAAAACCGTCCAGGGTATAGAGGCGTATGTCCAGAGGGGCACTGGACAGGCATTGCAGTTCCATCCGCTGGTAATTGCCAATGCCAATGCAGAATGTACGGATGCTATTGGCATGAAGTTGAGAGCGGTATTTGTAGGCAGCATTGGAAGAGGCACCAGCTGTGATGAGCACCATCTCCTACAGCAGCATACAACACAGTTAAACATTTTCTATTGCTTGACATTCCCCAGCCCTAGAGTTTGTCATTCAGAGAGGTTTGACTCTCTTGCATGCATGTTCAGACATTTTAGCACACTGCACTTCTTCCGCCATAGATTTGCATAATCTAAAGGGACTATAGTTCTCAATAAATGATTATCTGGCACCCGCTCTCTCAACTCCACCAAATTATCCACAGCCATGCCAATCAACCTCTAACCCTGCCCACACATTGAGAATCTTGCCTATGATATAAACCCCCCCTATTGCTCATAGGCCCCACCTGCCCTGCCAACCCTGGCCACTTTCCAGACAGCCTTGCCCTTGTATCTGTCGATGGAGTTTAATGATGCGGCGTGAAGTCTTTGGCCGTGTATATATGTAGGCTGCGAAACAGTTTGATCTGCTCGCCTTTTGTACGTTGCGTGTACTGGCGTCATCCAACAGTCGGCTCTTTTCCACATAACATTGGTAACAATTTTAGATTTCATGATTTCATCTCTTCATCAGGAAAAGACGACCGCTTGTGTTGCGATCGAGACGTCGTAGTTTTTTGTTATTTTTATTATTTCTTTGAACCTATCTACGTGATTTTACCGAAAGACCCAAAGAATATTTTACAATAATGTATATATAAATGCGCCATCAATAAATAACGACATTGCACCGAGAAAAACACAGCATCATTAAAAAAATAGAGTATTGCAGACAAGATAAAAGAGGTCACTTAAGGCAAACAATGTTCACACGTCGTCTAGTTATTTATACAGTGGCAGCTAGGTAGGAATTCACTAGAAAAGAGTGATTTTAAGTGGCTGAGTGACGATAGTGAATGTAGATCTAATCTTGTGGCAATATTATTCCAAAGACGAGGAGCAGCCACTGTAAAAGCCCGTTCACGAAACTGGTTTTACATATCGGAAAAATCAACAGAAGGAATAATTAACTCCTTAGGTTTGACCTGCCTTCCCGATGTAATTGCCTGGGATGTGTACGTCAACCAGGAGCCCAGGATGTAACTGGACAAGCATCAGGTGCGCACCTTAATGCAAGAGGCCATAAGGGAGAAGCTGCATAGAGGAGAGCCAAGAAGAAAAAAAAAAAGATGATGTAACTCCTAATCTTCTGGGTCGTTGTCGGATCGAGATTTGTCGGATGACGAGAAAGCCAAGAAATTAATATTTCCACAGGATGTCCTGTGCTCTCTGAGACGCAGGATCAGGTACAAGCTCAAGCTTGCAGGATCAACCACAGACGACCGAGCCGGAGACATTCCTATCCACCAATGGGCCATCTTGGAATGCATCACTCCTGTTTCCAAAGTCTCTGAAGAAATGGATTCTGTGGGAGTGGGCAAAACTAGCAGGGGCTCCACAGACCATGCGCAGTCTCAAGGGCCTTTACACACTGGACAAGGTGGATGCCAAAACATACACCTCAGTCCTATGTGTGGATGCGGCAATGGTAGAAAAGGTGCTCTCAGATCACTGTGCTGTATACAGGAGTAACGTTCCCAGGCCCTACCGGATGTAACCAAACAGACCTATTGAGAAGGAATTCAAGAAAGGCCATTGGACCGCAGTCATATGCATTACAACGTGTAAGTGGGCAATTTTATCATCGTGAAGTCGTTTGATACCCTCAAGTCCAACGACGCGGAGGACTAGGAATTCCGCCAGGCCTACCTCGACATTCGGGGTAGACCTAATCAACCAACAGGCTCAAGAGTTGCAAACCAGTCCAGTGATCAGGGTGAGGGACATCCTTGTCCTCCTGGGACACATGGCCTCCAACACAGAGATAGTGTCCTGGTCGAAACTGCACATGAGGCCACTTCAGTTCACTTTCCTGTGTCAATGGGATCCGACCCACAGCAGTCTCGACCAGTGGGTTTAACTGACCCTACAGGCGGTCGAGAGTATCCCCTGACGGATGAACCGATGCGAATACATGGGGCTGGGGAGCACACCTCGAAGGCAAACCTGTCCAGAGCAGTTGACTACAGCGCACAGAGGGGAGAATCAATCTCCTAGAACTCAGGGCAGTGCATTTAGCAATTCATACCTTTCGGATAGAGTTACAACAGAAGCGAATTCTTATTCACTACGACAAGTCAACATCAGTGATGATGGCGAATCGGCAGGGCTCCCTCAAGTGAATGAGGCTTAGAACCTCCTGAACTGGTCAAAGATGCAACATATATCCTTAAAGTCTTGTTATCTGGCAGTGGCAGACAATCTGGTTATGGATGCACAAAGTCAAGGGTGGCTCGCTCCAGGGGAACGGACTCTATACCTCGAGGTGTTCAATTAGGTCCAATGTTGGTTCAGGTCCGTTCACCAAGGACCATCAGTTACCGCGGTTCTGCACCCGCTTTTCGCTGCCGAGAGGCCATCATGACAGATATGTTTACAATCCTTGCTCCATCCTGCCGATGGTTCTGGCTAAGATAAGGAAGAAAAGGGGCTTCAGTTATGCCGATTGCCAGACAGCATTGATTTTTGGATCTTTTGGAACTGAAAACGGGTGCCTCATGGCCACTCCCGGTTTTGGATGATCTTCTGTGGTCAAGGTAAGATAGATTTCCCACACCTCTAATTAGCACAGCTGGCTACATATGGCGTGAAACACGTTCAACGTAAATACATTGTCCAGATAGACGTTTTCAATTGACTGCCTAAATATTCAAAGGACGATGTTGACGAATCTGGGCTTTAGAGAGCAGGTGCAGGGCCTCCTTTTGAAATCAAGGAAATCCTCCAGAGACAAGGACTATGCTAGCCACTGGAGGGTGTTCTCCTGCTGGTGTGTCAAGGCGGGTCAGTATCATCTGTCATGCGGGTTACCCAGCTATTGCCAAACATCTCTAGGTGAAGTTTGCGATTGGCAGGTCAACATCGTCCACGAAAGTATGCCTGTCAGCTATTTCTGCCTTTGTTGAACACGTCCTTGGGGTCCCAGTGGATTCCTCGGCAGTGCTATCTACTTTGGCTTCAACCTTGGTAAAGATACACTTAATACTGGTAGGAACCCACTGGTTCCACCAGCCCACAGGGGATTATTGTGTCCGTCCGTCGTGCAGGGAGGGGCTGGGTGGGAAGGGTGGGGAGGGGCTGGGTGGGGAGGGTGGGGAGGGTATGGCTGGGTGGGGAGGGTGTGGCTGGGTGGAGGGTGGGAGGGGTGGAGATGGGTGGGGAGTGGCTGGTCACCCCGTGGTGCCCTTATAAAACTCAACGTTAAACCTACTCACGCCGGCTTGTGCCCACCCTCACAGTCGGCCATATTTGCAGAATACACCACGCCGCCGTTGACCCTGGCCATTGACCGAGCAACCCAACGTTCCTACCAGCTCCCTCCGCAGGAATGTGGTTATTTTTTTTAGTAATCTCAATGCACAATACCCGGCCATCCAGTTCACCATGGAGGTGAACAACACACTCCCCTTGCTAGATATTTTGCTTGGACGCGGCCTAAATGGTAAAATAATACACAGGGTTTACCCAAAGGGAGCACACACTGATGCCTATCTGAATGCAGATTCGCATCATCACCGAGCACAGAAATCCTCTCTCATCAAGACGCTCATACATCGGACAAAAACAGTGTCAGATGGTGAAAGTCTAAGCAGAGAGATTAAACGTATTAAAGAAGCACTACAACTGAATGGCTACAATAATGCTCAAACTAACAGAGCATTGAATGCCAAACCAAGACCGAACAACAATACTGCTGAAAGTGATCAGATTATCAAAACAATTAAAATACCCTTTATCTCAGGAGTAACTGTTAGGGCCGCTGGCCCCCGGGTCCCCTCCCGGCAGCTGGCCGGCCAGAGGGGGCCCGCCATCTCCAGATCCCTCACTCGCGTGCGAGCTGCAGCTGCTGCTGCTGAGATCCTCGCCCGCGGGAGAAGGGCTGCCGCCCGCCGGCTCCCCTCCCTGCGCCGCACCCCCGCATGCCTGTGAGGCATAGATCGGGGCTGGCACACGGCCGCCTGAAATTACCCTGTCGCTTCTCAGCCAATCAAACGCGACGTCTCCGCTCGCACAACCCCGCGCACCAATCACACGCGCCGAACGGGGGGTCAGAGGTCGGAGGGCAGTGACGTCGCTCGCACACGCGCGGCCACCGTGGGCGGGTAATAGCGCTCGTTTAAAGGGCCGTGGGGGCGGGTGTTCGCGGTGGGTGTGAGCCACGGAATGAAGCGTGCACCCGCGGACGCACCGACCATACACGTTACGGCAAGCGCACACACACAACACCACGCACTTTCAACACCCCCGTGGGCACACACTAAACCAAAGCCGTATGAATAATCCCACGTGTACCCGTGCGAGTCTGCCATTGCTCTCTGTGGGCACACGCTAAGCAGTTAACGCAGCGCAAGCGTAATGATAACCGAAAAGAGGGTAAGATCCGCGCGTTAACCCGTCATTCATGCCTATGCACCCACACGTAGCGCGGAGGTCAGAGGTCACAGGACGAGACGCTTACCCGAGGAGTCCTGCGGGCGCAACGTTTCTTCCACCGGGATGCACTTCCCTCACCCTCGTAGAATTTACACGAGGCTGTGATCAATTACTAACGATTTATTCTCGGCACGTCTGCGAGTCACTCTCACCAAATCAGTTTGAATCAGCATGGCAGGACTAACCTATCTCCCGATGGTCTGAACCCGATTTACCTAGTCTGTTAGGATTTAAACCTCTTTGGCTATTAAGCTAAATCCCAACTCTCTCTCTTTCTTACTCACGGTTCGATCTCTACGGCGCTCCGGCGGGCCCATCCTCCCTGCACAGCTCGACTCGTCTCATGGACCTTCGAGTGGCTAGACTGGAGAGTCGTCCATACCGATGCTGACTTGAGGAAAAGAGAGCTTTTTGCCCTTTCTACGGCCCTTTTATTGTTACCTACATCAAAGATAACTCGGCGCCGACCCGCTGGCCAATCAGATCGCTGGGATTTCCCGCCGCGGGTCGTTTGCTTTTCAGCTACGTCCGTGCCCCGGTTTGCTGCCGAGTGCCCGACCAATTATAGGGACGGCCCCGTTGGTGCCCGCCGATCCGTGTGTGTCATGTGTGTTTCCTATCCGCAGTGGCTGCGTAGCCTCGTCGTGATCGTGCATTTCCACGTTAATTCACGGCACCGCAGTGTAATTCAGGCGGGGGAAAGCCTCAGTCAATTCCCTGGCCTCAGGGAAAACGTGGAGAATGTTCCCCCTACGAGGGGGCTCCTGGGTGAAAACCTGTGGGCCAGGTGGCTACCCCGCGAGGTTCTATGTGTGGGGTCGCTTGGTGGGGGTTGGGTCATAGGTGGGGCGCCCGCAGAGCGGCTTCACGGCTGCGGCATCATGTAACTGACAAATTAGCCCGTGTTTTGCAAGAGCAAAACATTAAAGTAAGATTGTAGATTTGAAGCTTTCGTGACTGCAAGGATTCATATTCTTAGGTTTTTTCGGTAAAGTCACATAGGTAAAAAATTTAAATTAATAAAAGTAAAATAAAAATAAAATAAAAAAGTGATGATGGGCACAAACTTAGTAATCATTGGAAAGATGTTATTAACCATGCAAAAAGATTTCACTACACATTTGGAGCATTCCTGGCAGCGATTTCAGCCGCACCACCTCTACATGACAATAAGCTCAGTCAACCATTCTACACAACAAATACTAATTTCCTGGCAGCGATTTCAACCGCACCACCTCTACATAACAATAGGCTCAGTCAACCATTCTACACAACAAACACTCATTTCCTGGCAGCGATTTCAGCCGCATCACATCTACATAACAAAAGGCTCAGTCCCTTTTACACGCACTTTTACATCATCCGCACCTAGTTTACACAACAAAGGCTCATTTCTAACAACGTGCTTCAGCCGCACCGAACCTCACAAAAATAATATTCAGGGCCTACCTTGGCTCCTCCCACCCTCAACCAGTATATATACAAGGACTGTTTTCTTGGAATTTCTCTCACTTGATACAGCTATCGTGCTGTGACGGTTCCACCTGAAGACGGAAGCTTGTGTTGCCTCCGAAACGTCGTGATTGTTATTTTATTTTTATTTTACTTTTATTAATTTTAATATTTTACCTACGTGACTTTACCAAAAAAACCTAAGAATATTAAAGTAAGATTTAGTGCGGTACACAAAATTCAAAAACTAGTGTCTTGTTCTAAACATTAATTACCTAAGTTATCAACAGAAGGTGTATATTGAATCAATTGCTTATGCGGTAAATGCTATATTGGACAGATGGGACGTTACATTACATTAGCATAAGACTAAAAGAACACCAAAGGAACAATAAATTATCTCAACCACAACTGTCGGCAGTGGCAGAACATGCTTGCCAACAAGGACACTCAATTGATTTTGATAACGTTGAAGTGTTGTGTAAAACTAATTATTACTGGCCAAGACTAATTAGAGAATACATTGAAATTGAGGGAAAAACCAAAATTTTTAACCGCTCTGATAACTACAGGCTTAATGCAGCCTGGAAGCGTATTATTAGATAATACACATTACAATTCCTTACAGAGGAATCACATACTAATGAACTGATTACTAATCTATTATATAATTACAATACCCCCCACTTCCGCCCAGAGGCATAGCTAGGGGGGGCAGGGGGGTACATATGTCCCCGGGCGCCAAAGTAAAGGGGCGCCAAAATGAGGCTTACAACGTTACATTATAACTTATTGCGGCGGGCGCGGCAGCCTGAAACTACTGCACAAATCTACACCTCAACCTAAAAGTTTATATATCCCGCCACACACAGCCTACATGTCATGTAATTACATTTTGGGGGATCGATGTGGACAGAAGAATTAGGCGACGTCGGAAGATGCCAGGAGAACTGGCAAGAGATGCAGGACTTTCAGCAGAAGAAGAAATTGTGCGCGTTATGAAGAGCGTATTTTATCGACTTAAACAGGAGATGTCAACACGGTTTTTACGACTAAAAGACCTGAACACAAAATTTGGATTTCTGCTGGACGTCAAAACTCTTCTATCCAACACAGATATCGATGCAATTCGTCGAAATTGCACAGATTTAGGAAATTTCTATGACACTGACATCAATGGCCTCTAACTTTTCACAGAAATTGGAGATTGCAAAATGCTGCTCAGTTCTACCAGAAACTCCTTTGGTTATTCTTGGTTTTATTCTGTTTTATGGAGACGACATATTTCCGAATTTGCGAATTTCACTGCAAATTTTATTAACAATAGCAGTTTCAATTGCAAGCTGTGAGCGGTCGTTCAACAAATTGAAACTTATTTTGTCGTATTTGCATGCTTCAATGGGACAAGATCGTCTTAGCGATCTTGCTCTTCTTAGTGTTGAAAGAGAAACATTGGAAAAAACTGATTTTGATTACGTGATTGACCAGTTTGCGACAGTGAAATCAAGAAAAATGTATCTTTGTAGACTATGTCAACCAGTCTACGACAGTAACTGAGTGAGCCATGTAATATAATTTCTATAAATTTGCTTCTTTAAATACAATGTTTAATTAAAATTTAAATTGTTATTTCTTATTCGATGTAATAGGAAAATCTGATTAAACGGGGAGGGGGCGGGGGCGCCAATTTTATAGTTCGTCCCCAGGCGCAAAATATCCTAGCTACGCCTCTGCTTCCACCTCTGATCTAGAAACCTGATGGGGTTCTATGATGACATCGTCCTGCACTATTTAAGACCGGAAGCAGGTGGATGGCTTCACTATTCCGGTAAATTGCCCGAATATGCTGGATGTAATTTCCAGCGAAACGTCGTACTCAAATTGCAAATGTTGTGGATTCACTCTTCAAACACACCGGTGGGCTGAAGAAGTAACTAATTGGCGTTTTGTTAACGTGACACATTTATACTTACGCGATCTAACCCAAAAACCTTTATAATGAACTGGCTTTACTAGCTTTACTACCCGGCTTCGCCCGAGACTTGGATTCTTGTCTTGGATTAATACACGGCTTACGCGGAGGGTTGGGGGGGGTGACGTCAGTAGGCACACTGTGTGACGCTGCCACATGCGGGTAACATCACAGATGTGACGTCACCGCTCACACGGCGTGCAAAATATATCCATTATTGCGCCCCACCCCCCAAAATGCAAAAGGTTAATTTTTCTACTTTTTGCATTGTGTACAGTCTGGAAGCTACCCACATGCCAAATTTCAAGTTTGTTGCATGTCGGGAAGTATGCTAAACATTTGGAACACACATTTTCACAGATTTTCCTTTTATATACAGTATATAGATAATACTGATCGCGAAAGCCTACGTGTTAAACTGATACATTGTATGTTTTTACAGTGAACTTATCTGGTTATCTGGTACTGTTCAGACAGTTCTACGGGCAAAAAGGCAAAGCTGGTGTCAGGTGTTTGTACCGCAAATTAAAATGGTGGGGTGGCGGAGCAGATGTAAGTCCATCAACGGATATTTGGAATCCGTCCCAGGTGAACGATATGGCTCCAAAGTCGTCAATGTCGCTATTGTATCGTTGATGTTTGGAGCCTGCGAACCTGGACAGCAAAGCTTTTTTCACCCATCCAGCAAAAAAAGTTTGCTAACATTTCGAACCATATTTTTTCCCATGCTAATTGTGCTGAGCTGTTGGGAACACCGTTCCTTAACTCGAGAATTCACCTCCAGAACAAGGCTGGCTAAGTCAGGTCAGGTCAATTTTATTTCTTTGCTTAAACACCTGATGGCTTTCTGCCACAAATCTGCCACTCAAAGCGCCAAATTAATCGGCAATGTGGGTTGGCGAAAAGTTGACTCAATCGCCCTGGCAGTGCTTGGCAGCCTGCGGCTCTTGAAGGATTACTTCGTGACGTCATTTATTAAGGACCACCCCCGTCTCGTATTCACCACACAGTGCATTGCGGTTCTGAAATACTGAGTTTTTTTTACTGAATTTGAAAAAAATGGAACGTCTTGTCATTTTGCTTTGTCGACCCTTGCTCCAGGCTTACATACCATGTTGAGGGTTCACTATGCAGAGTCATTTAATGAATGTTGGTGAACATTGGTGTTGGTTCCTGCGGACATGAAATGTGTTCAAGGATAGGGGCAAGTCACAGCTGGGATATGAGCAGTTGGACGCAAGCAGTCAGACAAATTAGGGTGGTCTGAGTTGTTAGGTTCATTCTTTTTGTGAATTAGGTCATATGTGGATATGCATGGCCAGTCAGCAGTGAGGCAGAAAGCCTCCTCTGGCAAGTCACACTAGCCTCAGTGAAATAAGTGATGGTTCGTGACACATTCTGCTACAATGTGTCAGAGGGGTCCCTAGGGATGAGGCAGGGCTTTATTTCTTGCTCAATATTTTCCGGAATGCTGATGTCATATATGCCATTGTGATTTGACATTACAGACATGTAGGCATCGCCATCAAAAAGTGTATCTTAATGACAGGGAAGTACATATTAAGCACCGTCATAAAAGATATCTGGTAACCCGAGGTCAATATGAACACATTCTGGTGAATTGCCCGATGATGCTGGATGCAATTAACCAGCGAAACGTCGTACTCAAAAACTGAAAATGTTGTGGTTTCACGCTTCAACACACCGGTGGGCTAAAGCAGTGAACTATTTGTCTTTTGTCAAGGTGACACTTTTTTGCTGATTGGCCGTGTCGGGTGGTGGAGGGTTACGACACATTTATAAATAACGCGATCTAAACCCAAAAACGTTGATTATGAACATCTATGAACACCAGCATACATACCACAGCAATAGCATGAACACAAATTAGCACGAGATGGATACGGCTTACGATCATTATTCCCCGAACGTCCTATAAGCATTGTCTAACAATATCAAATAAAATCACTGGCCTTGGGTACAAGTTAACTCATCCCCCCCCCTCCTCCCCACCACACTAAACCGCTGCGTCTTATTCGCCAGGTGTGCAAGCTCTGAGCGGCGTCAACTGAGCTCACCACGCTTGCCCAGGTGCAAGTTCTCCACAAACTCCCACCCCCCACCACAACCACCACTTGCCTTCACACCCACTTGCATTGTACACAATGAGTAGGCGGGAGTCGCTGTGCGAGTATAACCGTGCAAACAAGGCCCTCCCCGTCACCCCCTGGCGGCCAATGGAAGATGAATGGTGAATTGTGTGTTAGGGGCCGTCCATAAATGACGTTCTACTTAGCTAAATATATTTTTTAAATAAATGTTTTCTCCTACAGCATCAGAGTGCAGTGCCACATTGAATACGCGCTACAATGTCAATAGTTTAAAGCGATTTGAAGCATGTTTTATTTTCAAAATGGAAATATGGTTTGGGGGGGGGGCAGAGCTTTGTGACGTCATATTTGAGGGGGGTCTGACTTTTCGTGACTCCGTGTGACGAGGGGGGGGGGGTCAAAAATCGTCCAAAATCGCGTGACGTCATTTATGGACGCCCCCTAGGACCTTTACGAGTATCAACGTGCAAACGAGGCCCTCCCCGTCACCGCCTAGTGGCCAATGGAAGATGAGTGGTGAGTTGTGCGTTAGGCTGGGATTTGTCTACATCGTCAAGGTCAGATGCATGCTGATTTGGCCTTGGAGGTATATGCCTGTGATCCTGTACTTTGGATTCTCGATCAGGTACGCATATATGCATGTTGAACTTCTTTCACACCGTACGTAACCGACCATGCCAATCGCAGGTGTGTCGCAAGGTGACCATGAAAATGGCCGCACAATGAGTGGGTTGTGAACCCGTTTTATTCTAAACGTAGAGTTTTTTGTGATGTTTGTTGCGTTATGCGCGCGTTACAAAGTGTAGGTTGTTTTCTGTCCCTCGTGTGCATGGTAGGTATTCTCTGAGAACTTTGGTTTCTTCCTACATCAGGGGTCCCCAACCCCCGGGCCGCGGACTGGTACCGGTCCGTGGCCTGTTAGGAACCGGGCCCCACATCAGTAGGTGAGCGGTGAGTTTCTTTGTAAAGGGGGAAAGACCCAATGATGAAGAAATTGTCTTCCACGAAAGCGGTCCCTGGTGCCAAAAAGGTTTGGGACCGTGGTCCTACACAACATAAAAACCCGACCATCAAATGTAATTCTGAAGGATTCTAAGTGTGGAGACATTCCCGATAATGAGTCTTGAGACTCGGTGGGGAATTCCTATGAGTGACATTCGCAGTATTCCTGGATGACCAGCAGGTGATGCTGTGACCAGAAAAAAAATGAAAATCGGTCAAAAACTTACGTCACTATGGGGCGGATTGGAATGTAGTTTTGGAGAAGCAGATCTGCCAATCAAATACAAGCACTACCCATAATCCAATCAGCTATCTACCAGCCACTTGTACGAATCCTAACTACACTAGGCAATAAATACTTGCACTAACTAGCCAACGAGCCAGTTGTACTAACTCTACCCCCAAACTAACTAACCAACCAAAGTTTGTACTATCCCTACCTCTGACCACACTTACAAATCAAGCACAAGTAACAATCGCCATCCATAACCATAACCATACTAGTCAACCAAATGCTAACTCCACCCCTAACCCCACTTTTGGCAGTTCGCTAGAACGAATTTCCTCTCGTGTTTTGCTCAGTTTGGTGTTTGTGGTGCCGTGCACACACAGGCGTCATCACGACGCTAGTTTTAACTTGTGACTCTTATCTTGTATTGTGATCCATGAGCATTCGCTGTTAATACTAGAGGGAGGGTGTACGGTCCACGTGGCCTACGTCTTGTTCCATGCTGGTTGCTCTATGTTGGTTTTCTATTTATTTAAATGTTTATCGATGTGTCGCACACCGTATTTATGTTTATCATTATTAGCCGTTTTATAGTCTAATTTTTTTTAGTTTAAAGTTTGCGAAATATAAATTAGAAACGAACAAACACTTGACCACAATGTTATAATTTATGTCGCCCATTCGTCTTAATTCAGCTTGACTACTTGTGAAAGTTTGCTTAAGAGTTAAACGAAAGTGTGTACATCTTTAACATCATGGGATGCATATTTGGTCAGTAGATAAACTGTAGAGAAAACTTTGTAATTTGGTAATATACGTTCAATAATTCCAATTATACTGCAGGTGATTGGGGGAGGCAAAATCGACGGCAATGAGTGGACGTAGGTGACGAAAAGCATTGAGATGATAGTAGCAAGTTTTGATGATGTAGGGGCTATCCACAAATAATGTCACGCACCTCGGGGGGGGGGGGGGGGCAAAAATTTTGAGGATATGTGAAGGGGGGGGGGGGGCGGTAGAAATGTGACGTCACGTAAAAATGCGCAACTTTAAATGAATATAGACAACATGTTCTACTTATTTAATATGGTTTTTAATAAATGTTTTCTCCTACAATATCAGAGTGCAGTGCCACATTAACTACGCACTACAATGACAATAGTTTAAAGCGATTTGAACCATGTTTTTTTTTGGAGGGGGGG
>JAAXLI020001405.1:0-32805 GCA_014621495.2 Entosphenus tridentatus | reverse complement strand
GGGGGGGGGGGGGTAAAAAATCGTCCAAAACCGCGTGACGTCATTTATGGACGGCCCCGTAGTTGACGTGAATGTCCAGAGACAAGGTGGAATAATCCAGAGCGACACCAAGGAATTTGATGTGCATCGTAGAAGTTTTTTTTGGTTAGATCGCGTAAATATTTGTATGCGATCTAATATTTTTACGCGATCTAGCCCAACAAAACCCCAAAAGAAACCTCCATTATGGATATTGGTCGCGAAAGCCTACGTGTTAAACTCAATGTGATGTGTTGTTCCGTAAAGGCAATGGTGGTGCCGGCAATCGTGATGTTGCAGGGAAAAAAGGGTGACGTGAGCCGTTATCTGGTGCCAATGAGCACGGATTCACATTTGGCTGCATTTAATGAAAGATCGTGCAACCAGAAAACCAGTGCTGCAATGCTGTTGTGCACTCAGAGAGATTTTCAATTCCTTGAGCATTTGTGGGGTTTATTGATGTATATAACAGAATAATAGAATGTTATCATAAGTCGCCCATTGGTGGATGTGTGGACAGTAAACAATAGTGGCCCAAGTATGGAGCCCTGGGGGAGACCGCACGAGCGCTTAGTGATAGTGGATGTGGATTCGCCTACTTTAACAGAGGAGGTCCTCTGGGCCAAATATAGGATGAGATCCATTTTAAGACTAATCGTCTAATTCCAAAGTCGGACTCAATGAGACGAGTGAGCTGTGGGTGATTAACAGTATCAAAAGCTGATGAAATGTGACCGCACCGGAGTCGACGATTGAAATGTCGTCGAAGACTCTGGGAATTGCAGTCTCCGTGGAGTAAGTCTGACTGTAGGCATATTTATAGGGACAAAGGATTGGGGAAGAGGTAACGTGAGTCTTAAGTTGAGCAACAGCAAGACGCTCAAGGGGTTTAGAAGTAGTGGAGAGGTTAGTAATCAGCCGGTAACTGGCAGGGGTTGTCAGTAACTAGTCCGGATTTCTTTCAACGCGTGGTGAAACTTGTCTTATTTTTTAAAAGATGGTGGGAAACACCCAGCCGAAAATTAAGCATTTGCGATGCACGTGCAATCGCAGCTGCGAGTTCAATGGATGGTTTTACTGGTAAAACCCACTGATTCCACCAGCCCACAGGGGATTATTGTGTCCGTCCGTCCATCATGCAAGGAGGGGCTGGGTGGGGAGGGAGGGGCTGGGTGGTGAGGGAAGAGAAGGGTGAGGAGGGGCTGGGTGGGGAGGATGGGGCTGAGTGGGGACCGGAGGGTGGAGAGGGGCTGGGTGGGGAGGGTGGGGAGGGGCTGGGTGGGGAGGGTGGGGAGGGGCTGGGTGGGGAGGGTGGGGAGGGGCTGGGTGGGGAGGGTGGAATACACCACGCCGCTGTTGACCCTGGCCATTGACCGAGCAACCCAACGTTCCTACCAGCTCCCTCCGCAGGAATGTGTTTTTAAAGAGGGACCCAAGAAGGATGTCAAAAGGAGAAGGCTTAATGTAAAGTGATAGAATTAATCCAAGAACATCATTCCATGATACAGGTGTAATAAAATACTCCGACAGGCGATGCTGGTCTCCGTTTGTCTTTTATTTAGGTTCTTCTCCGCACCCCCCACTGGCCTCCTCTCGGACTAGTGTCGTCTCGCGCGCGCCCCGCGCACGCTTCCTCTCGCGTGCCACGCACACTCTCTCTCTCTCGTGTGCCACGCACGCTCTCTCTCACGTGCCCCGCACGCTCCTCCGTTAGCTCCTCTATTCCCGCACTCCGCACACCGCTGGCCGACGGCGTGCAGAGGTCCTTCGGCCACGTGGCCGATGGCGTGGATCTTTCCTCACCACCCAACGTGGCTCAGCCTCTTAACTTCCCCGACTGCCCCGATCTCTTCCGGGCTCCCACTTATATACATTCCCCCCACGTGACCCTGACTCCTCCCCTTCCGGATCCTCAGATCCAGCCTTCCCATACTACCCCACTGGCTCTGCCCCCATTCACCTCGCCTCCCATTGGAGCCGAGGTGAACGGTGGCCCCTCCCACACGCCCCGCAGACCAGGCTCCGCCCCCCAATACCCCGGGCCATGTGATTGGACCCGAGCCCAGCAACAACCCCATTTACGCTCGCATAACACAGGTGAGAATACAGATAAGACAGCAGGGGGAGTGTTAGAAATTGGAGCTGGGAAACCCAGGGAATTAGAGTAGGAATTCAAACAAGCAGTGATTGAGCTAGTAATGAGTATTTATTAGTTTTAATTGATTGTGTTCACGCTTACGGTGACTTTCAGACCACATTCTATTCTCATTCTCTCCCCCCTCCTCCGTTCCGAGCATAGATGTAATCGTCCATCTGAACAACCGCCAGTTGCTGTCCGTGGGGCTGACGTTAAGAAAAAAACGCCACTTTTTAAAAAAAATTCATGCTGTGGTTTTCACACCCGATGATAATTGCTTGTGTTGCAATCGAAACGTCGTGAGCATTTTATTGTTTTTATTTTTATTATTGTATTATTTCCCTTCTACGTGACTTTACCGAAAGAACCAATAATATGAATCCCTGCAGTCACAAAAGCTTCAAATCTAAATAGTAACATTTCTTGCATGTTACTCAAAAAATCCAAGTGAAGTAAAAAACGAACAAATTATTTCAGTAAAGTGTGTTTTATAATGTACTCACTCAGAGCAGGAACCAAGTTTCTGCCTGAGTGGAGGAGGTCATTCAGTTTTTCTAGAGGTGCTTGGAATTGTCAGAAGCAGCTGTTATGCGTGATTTTATATAGGCAGACCGTGAGCCGAGGATCCGTTTATTTGCAGTCTTGCAGGCAACTCTGTAATGTCCAGAGTCAGTGTCAAGTCTGCTATGGGAAAGGATCCGCTCCCAATGCCTCCTGTACCGCTTAGCGTGAGAATGTCTTCTATGGTCAGCCAGCGGTTATCATGGGAAGACGCGCGTTTGGTGTGAGATTTTAACGGAGCGAGATTTACTTCCAGCTGGCAGGCACAGGTAGCAGGATCAGAGTAACGGGGAGAGAATAGAAGTGGAGGTTGAGAGTAAATGCCGGAAAGTGGAGAAATGTATGCCTTGAAAGTCACGTGAGGAACAAGTCATTTATTATAGCGCGTGGTCTGAGATATGTTTTTTATGATGTGAGACTAAGATAGCGATCTGAAAAACGAACTTGGACTGACCGAGACATGGATATGGGATGGTCGGTTTCAGGCTCGATGACCAGATCAAGCATACTCAGAGCCCCTGATGAAGATACTCGAGTTGGAACAAACATTAAAGTTGTCGCGCATTAGCATGACCTGGAGGCGATTGTCGTCGGTGTTTGCTGCAGTGTAAAGTGTGATGCCGCCGCCGTGAAGCCGCTCGGCAGGCGCCCCATCTATGACCTCGCCACCACCAAGCGACGGGGCCGACCCCGCTTCCCCCTCACCGCCCCCCACATAAACACACCCTCACACATTTCCCCCCCATAGAGCTCTGAGGGGAGGTCACCTGGCCAACAGGTTTTCACCCGGAAGCCCTCATAGGGATAATCTTCACGGTTTCCTGCGGCCAGGGAATTGGGCGACCTCCCCCGATGCTAATTCGCACCGCGGCGCTGTGACCTGGGTTGAGATTGCCCGGTCACGGCGGGGGCTGTCCAGCCACCATGGTTGAAACACACCCCCCCACACACGGGTCGGCAAGGCAGGCAGGGGTCCGCAGCCACGAACGAGGGAAGAAACCAGGGTGGACGGCTGATTGGCATAGCGGGTGCGCTCAGGGACCGTCGCCGCACAGCAGCCCGCGGCGAGCCCTTTGTTACGAAAACTGCGGCCGATTAGCATAGCAAAGGTGCAAGTGGACCGGCGCCGCAGCCAGCGGGGGCCCATTGTTAGGGAAACCGGGAGTGCGGCTGAACGAGCGCGGCGACCTGATTGGCCGAGAAGGCCCTCGGGTCAGCTTTCTTTGATATGGGTTAACCATAAAAGGGGGGCGCAGAAAGGTAGAGGGCTCTCTTGCTCCAAAAGTCAGCCCTCGGGACGGTCTCCAGGTCGGCCACTCGAACGTCCGTGTGACACGTCGAGGTGAGCGAGGACGAGACCACCGGAGCGCCGTACGCATCTAACTGTGAGTAAGAGGAAAGAGAGTATTGAGATTGAGTCTAGAAAAACCAACACCGCTTAGAGCCCATCAAATTAGATCAATCAAGTACAGGCCCATGGGCGATAGTGTAGGCCTGCCTTGCCGATCCTTACTGACCCAACAGTGGATCATAGTCGGCCGGTAATAAATCATTAATAACTAACCGCAGCCTCGTGTGGTTTCGACGAGCGTGTGAAAGCGCGTGGTGCTGTGTGTACGTACGCCCACAGCGTGTGTAGTCAGTGCTCCACGGGTGTGTCGGTGTTTCCGCGGGTGCATGTTCCGTTCTGTCGCCGTGGAGACTCGTGCTGCGTGAGGGCTCGCACCCACCGTAAACACCTGTTCCACGGCCCCTTTAAATGAGCATTATCACCCGCTCACGCGTGGCCGCGCGTATGCGAGCAACGCCACCGCCCTCCGACCTCCGACCCCCAGCTGCCATGCGATTCCTAGAGCATGCACGGAGTTGAGCAGTAGCGGGCGGGTAGTTATTACCAATGTTTGAGGGAAGGCACGTGGAGAGTGTTTGAATGAACAAGGTGGCTAAGGGGCCGGCCGAGAGTTATGTCTCACAGAGAGGAATCGGGGGGCAGTAGCCCCCACAAAAGTACAAGAAATGCAACAAACTAAACTTTTTTTTATTTTACCAGGTAAGGCCCACTGAGCTATCTATAGCTATTTTTTTCAGAAGCGACCTGGCCACAGATGATAGCTGAACAAAGTAGCTTATGTGGAAATGTATAGCAGCAAAATAATAAAAGTAATCTAAATGCATGTGTGAGGGTCGCTGGCCCCCGAGATCTCTCCCTGCTGTGTTCTGACTGCAGGGGTCCCGCCACTTCCCGACCCCTCGCTGTTGTGCGAACTGCCGCTGCCGCCGCTGGGCTCATCACTCACGGGGCAGGGACTGTCGCCTGACGGTTCCCCTCCCTGAGTCGCCCCACTTCGGGTTCGCGAGAGAGGCATGGCTCGTCGCCGGCTCCCGTACGCCTGTTAACACTGCGTTGCTTCTCCTTCCATCAAACGCGACACCTCCCCTCACACAGCCCCGCGCAGCACTCACACGCTGTGAGCGTATGTATACACAGCACCGCGCGCTTTCACACTCTTACCCTCACACAGCCCAGCGTAGCACTCACACGCTGTGAGCGTACGTAGACACAGCACCGCACGCATTCACACTCTTGTCGAAACCACACGAGGCTACGATTAGTTACTAAGGGTCTGTACCCGATTTATCTAATTCGATAGGCTAAGCGGATTGGTTTCTATACTAAGTCTCACCACTCTCTCTCTCTCACAGTTAGATGCTCCTGTCGGCTTGTCCTCGCAGCACGTCGACACGTCTCAGGGACGTTCGAGTCGCTGGATTCCGGAGTTGACGGCACGGGAGCTGACTGGAGAAGAAGTCCCCTATGCTTCCCTCACCCCTCTCTTTATCCCCCTCACCTCACAGGGGGTCCCGCTCCGCTGGCCAATCAAAGTGCTTCACCTGTCCCCTGGCTGGCTTTGGGCGGTTCGAATCTGGTTAGCGCGACGGATTACGTCGTCTCATCGATCAGTGGGCGGGGCCCCGTTTTCCCGCTGTTCGCTTGTGTATTGCATCGTCTAGTCGAACAGTGGGCGGGGTCCCGTTTTCCTGCCATCCGTTTGTGGATTGCGGACCCCTGCCTGCCTTGCCGATACGTGTGTGGGGGGGGTGCATTTCAACCGTGGTGGCTGGACAACCCTCGCCGTGACCATACAATCTAAACCCGGGTCACAGCGCCGCGGTGCGAACCAGCATCGGGGGAGGTCACCCAATTCCCTGGCTGCAGGAAACCATAAAGATTATCCCTGAGGGCTTTGGGGTAAAAACCTGCCGGCCAGGAGACCTCCCCTCGGAGCTCTAGGTGGGAAAATGTGTGAGGGTGTGTTTATGTGGGGGGCGGTGAGGGGGAAGCGGGGTCGGCCCCGTCGCTTGGTGGTGGCGAGGTCGTAGATGGGGCGCCCACTCCCGCATGTAATCATCCTGGCTGCGTCGACTTTTTGCGGTCAAGTGGTTTGGATCCAGGTCCCTTGACAGGATGCAACCGCATGATATCCACATCAAGCGGCCCCGTCAGTGGCCAAGAGTGCGGTGTCCAGGGTTCTCACACGTGTCCTCCAACGCCGCAGGGACACTGAGGCTTCTGCATCCGTTTCTCCCTTAAAACAACCGCCATCTCTCCAACCCGAGCCCATATCTTCCTGCTACTGCTCCTACTCCCTGCCCCTCAGCTACGGACCAGGCCTACCCCAACCCCAAACCCCTACCACTACCCCAATCCCTTTCACTACCCCAACACCTATCACTACCCCAACCCCTATCACTACCCCTATCACTACCCCAACCCATATCACTACCCCAACCCCTATCACTACCCCAACCCCTATCACTACCCCAACCCCTATCACTACCCCAACTCCTATCACTACCCCAAACCCCTATCACTACCCCAACCCCTATCACTACCCCTATCGCTACCCCAACTCCTATCACCACCCCAACCCCTATCACCACCCCAACCCCTATCACTACCCCAACCCCTATCGCTACCCCAACTCCTATCACCACCGCAACTCCAATCACTACCCCAACCCCTATCATCACCACAATCTCTTATCACCACCCAATCCCTATCACTACCTGTCTCGGCCTCGCTGTGCGCTGCGTTGCACCGCTAGCTGAGTAGTTAACCTCGCGTTCAATAAACCCTCGGAGCCAGGATGAATGTCCGACTCCAAACGTCATTCATTGAGTTTAACGAAGTAAAACTGGTGAGAAAACACAGATACAGCATCTGTTATAACCCGAAAACACCAACACAATGAATGAATACCACAGCATCATAACATTGTCTTAGATAACATATTTCTAAATAGATCCTGGAGGGGGCAGGCACCTATATTACCACTGAATAGCTATACAAGAGCATAAGTTGCTGTGTTACATAAGGCACACCGTGAATTCATCACACTGCACCCCAAATGTGCAGTATTACACATAACACTAAATTGTGGATGAGATATTTCGTCATCCTTGCTCTCAGGATCGCAATATAGTTACTTGGGTACGAGTTTGACTCGACGTATTAAATTACAAGTAACATTCACAATAAGGAAAGTTGCAGGCTTCGTTGTTAACTAGGCCTCGTATTTATCATAACAAATTAACAGCATTATAAAGGCATCTACATCATTATAACGGTCATTCTAACATTATAACATCATTGCCAATATTATAAGAACATAAACGAACTTACAGACAATGCTTCTTAAGCTCCCACAATGGACAATTGCGGCTGTGGCTTCACTGGGACGCGATGTGTGCCGCCATCTTGAATAATGTGCGTAATGGCCGACGCCCGCGTGGTTCACTGGAAATCTAAAATCGCAACTTACTGGTCACGTGACCACCCCCAGCATCCAAAAACAGGAAATTCCTGTTTTACACACGCCCCACATCCGCCGTGAGGCAAGACACTACCCCAACCCCTCCTTAACCATGCCTGCCTGTTCTTCTGTCACCATAACTACACCACCACTTTTAACCAGGTCCCTGTGGGGTGGGCTGGTAGGAACAAACAAATGAATGGCTATAATAAAATGAAATGGCAAAAAATGGGCGCCAATAAGTGGACGGAAACGTAGACGTAGTGGAACATAGGAAACAATAAAGTAGTAGTAACCGTTGTGGAAAAAATACTAGTATTGCAAAGTATGTACCTACGTGAGTGCAGCTTGGAGCAGACATAGTGAGTAGTAACAATCTGCACAATATGTAGATTGTTACTACCCCTGCTGCGGTAGCCCCGCCCAGCCCCGCGTAGCCCCGCCCAATACACCCCTAGCGGGGGAGAGATTCCCAGGCCTGGCTCTAGGCTGGAGACCCGCCGACGACGGAGAGGTAGGGAGTGTATTTTAATGTTAAAGCTTAAAATTTAAATGTTTCTATTTAAAAACATGAGGGAATGTAACATTGTTAAACATTAACTCCCTTTCACACACGCGGGGATACGATACGAAGGGAGAGTTAGAGGCCTAGTTCTAGGCTTAGGCCTAGCTGTAGGCTTTAGGCCGCTGTGAGTTAATTTTTAATTTAAATGTTTTAATTATATATGTAAAAGCTTAAAATTTAAATGTTTCTATTTAAAAACATGAGGGAATGTAACAGTGTTAAACATTAACTCCCTTTCACACACGCGGGGGTACGATACGAAGGGAGAGTTAGAGGCCTAGTTCTAGGCTTTAGGCCTAGCTGTAGGCTTTAGGCCGCTGTGAGTTAATTTGTAATTTAAATGTTTTAATTATTTATGTAAAAGCTTTCAATTTAAATGTTTCTATTTAAAAACATCAGGGAATGTAACATTGTTAAACATTAACTCCCTTTCACACACGCGGGGGTACGATACGAAGGGAGAGTGTGAGGCCTAGTTCTCGGCTTGAGGCCTAGTTCTAGGCTTTAGGCCTAGCTGTAGGATTTAGGCCGCTGTGAGTTAATTTTTAATTTAAATGCTTTAATTATTTATGTAAAAGCTTGAAATTTATTTAAAAAAATAAGGGAATGTAACATTGTTAAACATTAACTCCCTTGCACACACGCGGGGGTACGATACGAAGGGAGAGTTGGAGGCGTTGTTCGAGGCTTTAGGCCTAGCTGTAGGCTTTAGGCCGCTGCGAGTTAATTTTTAATTTAAAAGTTTTAATTAAAAGCTATCTGAGGGAATTATAAGGGAATGGTATACACTTGTTTTGACAGGAAAGCCGAAAGCGTCACTGAGTGTAAAGGTTTTTGTAGGGTCATGCCAAGTGTTTGCAGTAGGGGGCGATGTTGGTACACGGACGGACGGACGGACGGATGGACGGACGGACGATATAATCTATTGTAGGCTGGTCCACTTCGTTCCTACCAGTATAACCCCACTCTTTATCGCGTCCACAAGCATGTTATGTTCAATTTCACAATTAAGAGCACACAGGGCGATACACTTCGTAACGCGGCGACACCTAGGCGGAGCTGGTCTTGCAGAAGAACAGCCACGTGGTCGAAGACGAAGAGATGATGACGGCAGCGACGCAAACAGGACCCAGACCCCAACACTAACAGCCCGGAGCTCTGGTTCGGTGCTCATTATATATGCCTGGCGTGGCCAAGCTCCACCTCTGGCCACGCCCTCTAGAACCTTCTAGACCAGGGGTAGGGAACCTTTTTTCTGCCAAGGGCCACATGGATATTTATAACATCATTCACGGGCCATACAAAATTATCAACTTAAAAATTATCCTGTTATATTTGGTCAAACATTTAATTAACTCACCCCTAATGTGATGGCTGGAACTGCTTCTCTTTTGTGAGGCGTGTGATGTTATCTGGCATTGATGATGTTGCTACTCGCAACTGCTTTTCCAGGTTTGCTCCTAGATTTATTGAATTTCGAGTCCCGCCTGCAGTTGCTTTGGCAGGGCCGGACCTAATGGGATGGTGCCTGGAGCTTCTCGACTGACTCCGCCCTTGACCTTGACCCCAGATACGCCCCTTCATAATAAGGCATTATGTAATGCAGCTAGAATCGTAATGACCCTTACAGGCCGGCAGGTGTCACCCTGTCATTACACGCGTATGTAAACTTGAGAAAATACACGTATGTGTATTATAAAAACCCCCGTGGTTCACTAGACTCAAAGACTCGTAGAAAATAGGGTGTTATGTTCCTGAAAACCCCCGTGGTTGGCAAAACCGTGATTGGCAAGACTTGTCTAGGAGGCCGCTTTCCTATCTTACAGTTACACGCTAATTTTTCACATTAACATAACTAGCCCCGGCCACTTCTTTATGACCCTTGGGCTACACCCATTTCAAACCTTTTAAAATAGTCTGCCTCAGCAGCAGGCCATGTTTAACCACCTGGTGACGGACGCTTGTGTTGCGCCCGAAACGTCGTGATTTATTTTATACCTACGTGACTTTACCGAAAGAACCAAAGAGTATGGATTCCTGCAGTCACGAAAGCTTCAAATCAAGATTAAGACTAAAAGGCTTGTTGAAAGCAGGAGGTTAGGTTCCTGAAAACCCCCGTGGTTAGGAAAACAGTGGTTGGCAAAACTAAAAGGCTTATGGAAAGTAGGGGGTTATGTTTTGCAGCGGCGGTTAACACTTCCATCAACGCCTAACTATGCACCCTATGCATTCAAGAAACTTGAGAAATACGTCCAGTACCAAAGAACACACGATAACCCTGTATGAACAAAAAAAACTTGAAATTACCTTTAATGTTGATAGTGAAGTCCAGATAACGTTGACAGTGACGATGACAACGAATGATGGTGATGTTAGGGAATGGGGAGGGGGGACTCTGCTCACACAGCCCAGATGCTGTTCTACCGACGCCTCACTCTCTCCGCGAGCGAGACGAACGTGCAACTCAACTTCATTTATGAAAAAAATAAGAATATGTTTTACCCTTTCTGGCAATAAAACAGGTGTCAAGATGTTCAAATACAAACCTTTTTGCAAGGAATCAACGTCGTTTCTTCTCTCTAAAGACAACCACAACCATCACCTCGCCCTCTTCCTCACGCGATGCTTCACCTTCACCGCCAGCTCGATGCTTAGGGGCCATGATTAAGGGGGAAATTGAGTGGTATTGTAAATACCATAAACTTTCACAAGGTATAAATGAGATCACCATTAAAAAAAATTTCGCCTCGACAGACCTGGTTTCACCTGAAGACGGCTGCTTGCGTTGTGGCCGAAACGTCGTGAGAATTATTTTATTATGTTTTATTATTTTTATTATTTTATTACTTCCCTTCTACGTGACTTTACCGAAAAAACCAAGAAGATGAGATCACCACTGTGTTTTCACGACTGATGCACAACTGAGCGACGGGGATAAGTACAGCGATACCTTGACTTTAGTCGCTTCGCTCTTTCGGCCGTTTTCAATTATAACCACGTTTCAAATTTCGTCCACGCGCTTTCCTCTTTCGTCCAATTTCATCCCCAAACCTTCCACGAGGTTCGCGTCACGCGCCATCTTTTTCATTCTTCGTTCAGTCTTTGAATAGAAGTCATTCAATGAGCATCTCTTATATTTATTTTTCTTTTATTTCTGTTTATTTAGGTTTCGCGCGCATGTGTTATTTACTGTAGTTATTTGTGTAATAAAAGACTCCGTCAGGCACTGCTGGTCTCCGTTAGTCTTTTATTCAAGTTCTTTCTCCGCACCACGCTGGTCTCCTCCGCGGACCAGCGTCGTCTCGCGCACGCCCCGCACGCGCTTCCTCCTCAGCTCCTCCACTCGTCCTCACACCCCGCTGGTCCTAACAAGGGACCAGAGTCTCCACTCGCGTACCCCGCACGCTCCCCTCGAGTTCTCTCCGCACGCTCCGAGCGTCCCTACGTAAGATGGCCGCCCGCTCTAACCTCCATTGGATGCGGGATGCAAGCGTCCCCACGTAAGATGGCCGCCCGCTTTAACCTCCCCTGTTCGATAGGGTGGGGGGGTGTAAGTGTCCCTACGTAAGATGGCCGCCCGCTAGCCTCTCCTTGCTCGTTGAAGGCGCGCGGCACGATCCGCGCTGCCCGCTTCCCATGTGCGCGACAGTTGCAGCAGCAGCAACAACCACCACCACCGCTGTTATTCTTGTTGTTGTTGCTGCTGCTGCTGTTGTTGTTGTGTCCCCGAAGCCCCCGTCGCTTGCGGCTGCTCGCGCGCCGCGTCTCCGTCTTCGTTTCGCCGAGCCGACGCAAAGAAGAGGCCCTTGGCGGGAGAAACCGGCGGCACCATGCCCGGCACAGGCCTCGCCATCAGGTAGCAGCAGCAGCAGCGCTGAACACGTTGACACGACCGCCGCACAGTTTACCCACCACGACAGCCGTGTTCACTCCACTGCCGTGTTAATACCGAACCATAGCCGCGTCTTATCACGGGAGATTGACCGTAAATTTACCGCGATGGTGAAGGGAGGGTGGGTGAGCGGCCATTCGGGTTAGTAAACTATTAAACTATGTTTAACTTTACCAGATAAGGCCCGCCGAGCTAGTGATGTGTTTTTTCACCGGGCTACTGATGTTAGCTGTGGCCCAGAATCTCAACTCGGGTGGGGGCTGGCAAAGAGTTCAGTGCGCTAACCATTGCGCCACCACTCCCCCTCCCGTGACAAAACTTAATTCGCCACGCTGATCGGTGCCGGTTGTCGAACGGTTCGGGTTGACCGCCTGTTGCAGGAATGTTTCGAATATCACTGGGCCACTGTCGATAACCACTGGCTTGTAAAGTTTGGTCTCGTGCATGGTATGTAGATCGTTTATTGTTAAATCTGAATCAGTTCCTTTCATCACTGTTCCACTATTGCTTTATTTTGGTGATTTCGAAAACATTTTGGTTTAGCCATATTTGTTTGTTGTCGTACAGAGTTAGACTGGATAACATTAATCTAAATTGTCTTTTGGTTGTTATTGTTTGACTTGCATCCCACTGGGATTTTTGCACATAGCGTTGAAATGCGGTGCTTTTTTCTTGAAGACTTTGCTGTTTTTTCCTGGATGTTTCTGTTTTGCGTGTAGTCACTTTAAGATGTTTTCTTGTTCGTGTTTTTGTTTGTTGCGGTTGCACCCGATTCAAGAGCCGAATGACTCGCAGGGCTACACCAAATAAATGAACTGAGGTTGGAGCAAGGTCCAAGAAGCTCAGTGTGCCAACCACTGCGCCACCGCTCCCCTCATTATAATACAGGGTGGTTCACATGTCTTGTGAACCCCATTTAAATCTGTGAAGAAAACTTTTTTTTATTTACTTTTATTTTAAACAGACATTTATATGCAAAGGGAATATAAATGTTAGGGGTCACAAGACAGCTAGACCGCCCTGTATGATACAGCACGTTTATGTTCATTTCAAGGCGTGTGAAAAAGATCTTTATAGCTCATCGGATTCCTCCGGTGTCAATAAATATTCTGAAGGCCGGGGTTGTTTGACCATTATTTGACTACCCTTGGTCATCGCGGGTTGATACAAGTGCGCGGCCGAGGTTCTGCAAGTCGTTCAGATGTCATTCGTGACTTTATCAGAGAATTATCTCATTTGTTTTTAATCAATACACATTCTAGCTTTGAAGTTTTCGTGACTGCAAGGATCCATACTCTTTGGTTCTTTCGGTAAAGTCGCGTAGGTGAAAATAAAAATAATTAAAATGAAAATAACTAAATTAAATCAGTCATTTAATTTTGTTATTTTTATTTGATTTTTTATTATTATTTTTATTTTCACCTACGTGACTTTACCAAAAGAACCAAAGATAATCAATACACACTTTAAACGAGTTACAACCGTGTGTTCCCAGAGTGGGTTGTGTGTGTGCCGGGGCATCATGCTCCAAATTGGCCATGTTCAATACTTGACCTGCGATTAACTCAACATCGCCTCCCCGTACTGGCAGACTGCTGCCCATTGGCAGGGCAGTGCTGTGTTGGTAGAAACCTTGTGCTGCACGGGAACAGCTGCCACCGGGGAAAGATGTTAACTCCCTCGCGTGGTATGCAGGAGGTCGAGGTTTCCATCCAGACCCTGGCAATGACTCCCGTTGTATTTTTGGAGTTTGCGTGTCTCTCCGCGTGGTCACGTGCATTTTTCTCCTGGTCCTCCCGTTTTCCCCTCCACAATTCAGAATCAACATCACGCGTTGAGAGCATTTGGCTACTGCTATAAATTTCCACATGATATGGATATTTGGAGTTTGCGTGTCTCTCCCCGTGATCGCGTCGATTTTTCTCCGGGTCCTCTGGTTTTCCCCTCCACAATTCAGAATCAACATCACTCGTTGAGAGCATTTGGCCACTGCTATAACTTTCCACGTGATATGGATATTTGGAGTTTGCGGTGTCTCTCTCTCGGTCCCCGTGGTCGTGTGGATTTTTCTCCGGGTCCTCCGTTTTTTTCCCCTCCACATTGAGAATCAACATCAAGCATTTAAATTATTTGGCTACTGCTATAAATTTCCGCGTGATGATAAGCCCGCTTAGTTGCTATGTCATTTGTGGCTAGATCGCTTCTGAAATAAAGAGCTATATCACTCAGTGGGCTTTACCTGGTAAGATAAAAAAACACGTTCCTTCGGAGTGGGCAGGTAGGAACTTGGTTGGACTGCGCATTCGTGCACGACAAACAAATATGCACGACAGACAGACAAATAATCCCTGGTGGGCAGTGTGGAACCTGTTGTTCCTACCTGTAAAATAGTTTAATATAGTTTTAGTTCGCCACGGGGGGCTCTCCCTTGGCTAGACTGCAGCAGGGTATTGGAAGAGTAGATGATTTATGAGATGCGTTGAGTTGCTGGAGACATTTAAGCATCGTGTACAGTATTACCTATGTGTGTGTCTCTGTGTTATCTCTCTCTGCTTATGTGTCTGTCTTTGTGTCTCCGTGTCTGTATTTTGTCTCTCGAATTTTGCACTCTTTGGAAGAACGTAATCGACCAGGTAGGGTGTTGAATGTTGTGTTAGCTGACTCTGTTGTATTGCATTATATTTCTAAGTTTACTAGGTTTGTTTTCTCTTTCATTCGTACCTGATGATGATTGCTTGTGTTGCAATCGAAACTTCGGTTGCTATTATTTAATCATTTTTTTCTTTCTACGTGACTTTACCAAAAGAACCAAAGAGAGTATTACCTCGTTATTCGCGAGGGATACGTTCCGGAGATGCAAAGTTATGCGGATAATGATGTTGGCCTAAATAAATGCCTAAACAAGCTTTCTCTCTCATCACTTTATCTCATCACTTTCTTTCACTCTCGATGCCGTCGCTTGGAGTTCCAGATGCGATTCGCGGATAGCCAAAATCGCGGACAGCAAGTTCGTGAATAACGAGGGAATGCTGTACACACACGTGTTTATCCTTTCATAATGAGAGCTACTGTCTTCCCCATTCCCTTGCTGCAGGAGCTGCCGTGAGCTGTGGAACATTGTCCTTGGCAGGAGTGCACTGAGGGAAGAGGTGGGTGATTCTGAAATCCCTCTGTGTGTGTATGTACGTTCAAACTTCTTTTGCACCGTACGTAGCCAACCGTGCTAATCGGAGGTGCGGGGGAAGGACAGACGCTTGGCCTGGTATCCATCATCATCGTCAAACAACTACTTGTTGTTTAGCCTATGTCCCACTCATCACTGTCAGGCAGTCTGTCAATGCCTCTGACCAAATCAACCTAAATGCTCTCGAATTCATCAGATTTTGGTAACTTAGCTGGGTTAGCCCGGATATTGCTTTGACAGGTGACCCCACCATGCATTAAACAGGTGTTATAGGTTGCTTCGAACCTAGGTTGTCGGTTGAACGCAGTGCAACAATATCGATCGTTGTACTGTACTACGCTCCCAATAATTGTTCCCTACCTTCACTTACCTATACAAACATTTAAAATGTTTGTGTATGCTCATTGCATGCTTGCGATGTAAAGGAAAGTGACGCTCGGGACAGCCACGCATATGAGATGTTGCCTCTCAACGAATATTCCCCGTGAAATATTGAAATGACTAAATAATACCGCACTGACCAACGCAGTGACATGATCCAACCAGCCCCTTATTCCGTACGACATGGGGCTGGGGAAGGCCCTCATCCAGCAGTGGATTGACCAAAATGGGGGCTGTACATCTATTTGTAGGTGACTTATTTAAAGCAGGTGAGACCCCGGTGAGACTTCCAACGAGGTGTTTTCAAGTCCTGGACCGTAAAGTTAACAGCTTCAGAATAGATGCATACTGCATTGCTCACGCAAATAACCTTCCGCAAATTTCGGTGATGTTTTGCTTACGACGTTGGAGCGTTGAGTTGTGGCTGAGTTGGACAACGGAGATCTTGACTGCCAAGGCGTTGACACGTGTGTGTTTGCTTTCCCTCTGTGTGTTGTCAGGAGCAAATTAAGGATGAGCTCGACAAGCACTTTGAACGCCTGGAGCAGGGATTGGCTTTCTTCAAAGTGCCCAGGTAGGAGACGTGTGTGTGTGTTTGTGTTGGCACAGTGGGGGGCATACGTGGTGCAAATGCTATTCATCTCAGTCAACCCATGGCACCTGGGTTTGTCCCATGACCTCTTGCCAGCGGGCCTTCGACACTTCACATAGCCGTAAAGTCGACATAGCCTGACCCAAGCGCCATGGTGACGTCACCGCCACTTAGTGGCAAATGGCGGTTGTTTTTTGTGTTGCTGCTTCTAAACTAAAACTCAACTATTTTAATTGTACCAGGTAAGGCCCACTGATCTATGTAGCTCTTTTTCAGAAGCGACCTGGCCACAAATTATCGCTCAAAGAAGTGGTTTATGATCATGTGGAAATTGATAGGCAAATACTCTCAACGCATGATTCTAAATGTGGAGGGAAAAACCGGAGGACCCAGAGAAACATCCACGTGACCACTGTGGGGAGAGGAGAGAGACACGCAAACTCCAAATATACAGCAGGCGTCAGGGTCGGGATCGAACCCACGACCTCTATCCCAGGCGAGGTAATTAACATCTCGCCACTGTGGCGAGATATATTTCGGGGAACGTAATCGTTGAACGTACACGTACGTCATCGCAACGGGAGAGGGTTAATGTGATGGTTTTGTTGTGCAGTCGTGTCACTGAGTGGCAGGTTTGTGCCAGAAAGGCACCCAGTATATAAGCCAAAATGTTTTACTTGACTAAATGCTGGGGCAGCCCAACCCGGGAACTTGCCCCGGTATTTCAGAATCAGAATATTTATTTATACTCGAGGGATTCACAGATGTCCAGTGGAGGCGGGTAAAACGTTACAACAACAACAAACAATACAAAAACATGATAGAAGTGCACAGTATATGAAAGTGTAAACAAATCACCCAAACACATACAATTAAAACTCAGCCATCCCCATCCTACCAGGCAAAGCCCACTGAGGTATTAACTTATTTTTCAGAAGTGACCTGACCACAAATGATAGCTCAACAAAGTTGCCCATCATTTTAACGTTTATCGCACCAAAATCACCGAAATCAACTTTTGAGGACACGCTGCAGACAGGTCTCTCCCACGCGGCCGATGTGATACCAAAGTCGATTGTACTTCTAACTTGCAGCGAATGCATGCCACTATCCCACAGCAACGCCTCTGCGCAGAAGCTGCAGGCTGACAAGGAGGCGGATGAATCCCTCAAGGGCTTCAGCGTCAAGCTCAGCGAATTCCTGGTGAGGTGTCGCTCGCGGCGGTGTTTTGTGTTTGAAAACGTCGCGGCAAAGTCGGTCCGTCGGTCACCGACCGTGACGGAGACGCCAGCCAACGCCCTCGGCAGAGGTCGCAAAAGGGTACCCGATATCCGTACCCTACCCGATACCCGGCTACCCGTACCCGGCCGGGTACAGTTACCCGTTTGCGACCCTGGTGCGGCCGGGTATGGGTACGGGTAGGCCGTGAGTCACTGGTGAGTAACTGTTTGTCACTCATTTCCCAACGTCTTGTCTCTTCTTACAATTCAAGTTCCTAGAATCAACCCACCCGCGCCTGCAACATGGCTTCATCCCAGAGGTCGCAATCGGGTACCCGATACCCGTACCCTACCCGTACCCGTTTGCGACCCTGGTGTGGCCGGGTATGGGTACGGGTAAGGAATCAAAACCCGTTTGCGACCTCTGGCCCTCGGTCTCGTCCGATTTCGGAAGCTAAAGCGGAGTTTGAGCCTGGTTGCTATTTGGATGGGATGCCGCCTGGGATTGCCAGGTGTGTTAGGCTTGGGTTGCAAGATGGGAGGGCAGCCTGGCCCTCCCCTCGCATCTCAGGCTACTCACCTCCTCGCACTCTGCCCTTCTGCTCACTCGACTCAGCTCCATGCATCCAGCTATTTCTAATCTCACTCTACTCACCTCCGTGCTCTCCAACCTCTCCCCTCTCATCTCACTCTTCTCACCTGCACACACTCTCCTGCCTTTTACCTCTCATCTCGCGCTACTCTCCTCCACGCACTCTCCTGCCTCTCATCTCATTGTACTCCCCTCCACTCTAGCAACCATCTCTTTATCAACCTTTAAACAACCGGAAGTCGTTCATTCTCCTCTGCTGCCGCCAGGGTCTGTAACTATCTTCCCCCAGCCGCCTGTGCTGTTGGCTCCCTGCTCCTGTTCAACTCCAAGACACTTCCTCTTCTCGTCTGCCGATGACCAACACATGCCCACGCTTTCTCTCTCGAGTGTCTTGTGATGGAGTTGTATTTGGATGTTCTATATAAACAATAGGCTTTCCTACCCGGCTTCGCCCGGGACTTGGATTCACCATGCCCGGTCGCCTTTGTCTCCCCAGTGGCGATGTTCACACACCACACCAGTTACTCGTTTGAGGCTGAGTAGACCTAGGGGAGTCTCAGGACCGGTTAAAATAATCGTCACCGGTGGTGGCCGTGAGCGGGAATCGAACTCGGGTCGCCGGGTTCGTAGCGCGGCACGCTAACCACTACACTACAATGCGTTACGCTTCCACATGCGCGGGTCACGTGACAGATGTGACGTCACAGCTCACTTGCCGTGCAAAAAAGATATGCATTATTGAGCTCCCCCTCCCAAAAAAAAAACACAAGTGTATTTTAATAATTTTTGCATTGTGTACAGTCTGGAAAGTACCCACATGGCAAATTTCAAGTTTGTTGCATGTCGGGAAGTATGCTAAACATTTTTAACAGACACACATAATCACAACTTTGCCTTTTATATATATGGAGATGAACACAAATTCATTGTTATTGTAATGGATTTTCGAATCTGGCTGTGCGAAGCTCTCATTGTTAACCACCCCCACATGCGTGGCGTTGTTCCCGGCTACCCCAGTTTCCTTCCACGTGTAGCAACACCGCTGATGAAATGGATTTGGCCAAAATTCCCAATGCAGGACCCTCCTGAAATTGCCTTGAGCCTCAGCAAGGTTTTCAATTAAAAGGCAAAAGCCACCGTGTACACTGTAATCACGTAACGATTTAATAATAATCTTTATTTTATAAAGCGCCTTTCGTATTGAAGTATCTCAAAGCGCTGTACATAAAAATGAAACAACACTCACAAACAACACTCACAAACAGATCAAATGTACGCAAAATAGAAATCTGACAACTTAATATGAATGACTCGCCATGATTTTGGGGTCACGTTATTACCGCTTAATTTTAAATGTTTCTAATTTTTCCCCGTCTCATTTGAAACAGTTTTGTTTGCCTAAACGCAACGGTTGCACACGTGGCCAGGCCGAAGCGAGTGAGCGAGCGAGTGAGTAAGCGAGGAGTGAGAGTGAAGACTCTTTGCCGTTCACAGGGACTGGATGAACTCCAGAGCTATGAGCTGCTGCACAACTTCCTGCAGGAGGACTACCGTGCCGCCCAGGAGCAGCTCAAGGTGGGGCCACGCACCACTCGGTTGCACCTCTTCCGTTGTTTCGTATACATTTATTTATTAGGTTTTTCATTATTATCTAGACATTGTTTTGTTTATTTCATACTAGCTTTACTACCCGGCTTCGCCCGAGACTTGGATTCTTGTCTTGGATTCATACACGGCCTACGCGGAGGGTTTGGGAATGCGTGACGTCAGCAGGCACACAGCGTGACGCTGCCGCATGCGGGTGACATCACAGATGTGACGTCACCGCTCACTTGCCCCCAAAATACAAAAGTCTATTTTTATACGTTGTGCATTGTGTACAGTCTGGAAGCTACCCACATGCCAAATTTCAAGTTTTTTTGCATGTTGGGAAGTATGCTAAACATTTCGAACAGACACACAAATTCACAAATTTCCCCTCTAAATATATAGATTATTATTACTCGCCCCCCCCCCGCCCAAATACAACATGAGCCCGGCACGCTAACGCCCAACGCCTTGAAAGGGAACAGAAACCCCGGCGAGCGGCAACTTGAAATTCGGCGCGGCAGGGGGACCACCAGGCGGGGGGGGGGGAGGAATTGGGACCCCGCCGCCCCAGCCAGGGGGGGAGGGACCTACGAGCGGGGGAGTATCGCTTCTTATTTTTATATAGGGAGGGGAAAACAAGGGGAAGAGGGACAACGGTAGGTGGGATAGGGGGGAGTGGCGCACCTCTTCCTTAGCAGCGCTTCCCGTATTACGCTGCTTGTCTCTCGGGACTCCCCAACGCGGCTCTGTCCAAGGTTCCCCTCTGCCGCGTACCTTCTCGAGCGGCTGCCAAACCACGCCTCGTTTTAGGACGCTGTCTTCTTCGACAGCTCTGTTCTTCACCCGAGGACGGCTGCTCGTGTTGTGGCCGAGACGTCGTGAGAATTTTATTATGTTTTATTATTTTTTTATTTCCCTTATACGTGACTTTACCGAAAGATCCAAGGATATGAATCCCTGCAGTCACGAAAGCTTTAAATCGAAATTTGACGCCTAGTTTTTTTCCAGTCTTCCCGCTCGCAGTTCGTCTTCGCGTCTTGTCACTCGCAGCTGTTTCCTCGCATGCTCCCCATCGCAGCTCTTCACCCGTCTTCTCTATCACAAATCTCCCCCTCTCATCTTCTCTATCACAATTCTTCACCTCTTATCTTCTCTCTCACAAATCTCCCCTCTCATCTCTCTCACAAATTCCCGAGTGTCTCACCGCTCGCAGCTATGCCCAGTGTTTTCTCTTGACCCTTTGCTGCGGGAGAGTCTGTGCTTGTACTGAAGTCACTCTCTTCCGTGCTTCCGCCACAGGCTGTGCTGGAAGATGAACGGCACTCGCAAGCGCTGATGGTGAAGGCAAGTTTCCGATTCACTCTATTAAAATGCTAAACTTTTTATATTTTTACCAAGTAAGGCCCACTGAGCTGTATAGCTCTTTATTAGAAGCGACTTGGCCACAGATGATAGCTCAAATAAGTGGCTTATCACGCTGTATTTTACAGCAGCCAAATACTCATGTTTCTAAATTGGAGGGACCCGGAGAAAGATCCACACGGCCACGGGGAGAGAGAGAACATGCAAACTCCTCCTGTATACCAGGCGAGGTAATCAACATCTCCTAGCCACTCTGATTATGATGAGAGAGCGAGACACCGCAAACTCCAAATATACAGGTGTCAGGGTTGGGATCGAAACCAGGACCTCCTGTACACCTGGCGAGGTAGTTAACATCTCCTAGCCACCGTGATTATGATGAGAGAGAGAGACACCGAAAACTCCAAATATACAGCAGCAGGTGTCAGGGTTGGGATCGAAACCAGGACCTCTTGTACACCAGGTGAGGTAGATAGAATCTCCTAGACACCGTGATTATGATGAGAGAGAGAGACACCGCAAACTCCAAATATACAGCAGCAGGTGTCAGGGTTGGGATCGAAACCACGACCTCCTGTACACCAGGCGAGGTGGTTAGCATCTCCTAGCCACCGACACGCTTTTGTGGCAAATCAGGGTGTGGGATGGCTGCTTGTGGTGCCACGGTTTGGCATCACGTCTGCTGGACGCTTGCGATCGCCCTGTTGCTGCCTTGCAGGTGCGCGAGTACTACTTTGAGGAACGGCTGTCGCTGTTGCGCTGTGTGCTGCACCTGCTCACCTTCTTCCAGGATGAGAGGCACCCCTACCGGGTAAGCGTCTCCGGCTTATCGTTGGGGCTACACCAGCGCTGCTGCTGCTGAGCGGTGGTTATTTACCCCAAAGGATAAGGATTTGCGTGCGTTGGGTGCTTACACTTCTTTTCGTCACTCCAGAGCGAGCGCCGTTGCATTGCGTCTCATCTCGGACGTTTCGGTGCCCCTGTTGCTGCATAGCCAAAGGGGGGGGACCCCCAGTGGCAGCTGTCCCCGTGTGGTGCAAAGTGAGAGTGACACTGGCCAGCCTGCCATGTATTTTTTTTCTTTCTTCCAATTGGCTTGCGAGACTTTTCTTTTTTTACTTGGCAAATTTGGACGGTGTTGCCCGGCACACACATGGCCTCCTACCTTTTTATCGCGTATTTTGAATGCCCACTGTGCAGCGGAGGGCACATTTTAACGTATTGGCATTGGCGGTACAGCAGTGATGAAATAAATTTAAAAAACGTTTCCGCAACAATTATTTACATTCCCGCGATTCGCAACCCCGGTCATAAAATCTTGCGGGGTGGTGCGTCAAAATCAGTTCTTACGAGGTCGAAGCAGTCGGGAGACGGACGATTACGAGCAGCGAACGCGAAGCTTCGCAGTCTGTTGCCCCGTAGCAGCAGCCAGCCTGATGATGATCGGCTGGCTGCGTGTTCCAAAGGCTGATTTGACTCGTGGCCTGGACTTGGTCGGACGATTCAGACGGACCCAAATCAACGGTCAATATTGACCTGTTTTAGCAAGTCTCAGTAGATTGCATAAACCTTCGGATCACGTCAAACTTGGCAACAGACTCAATTCAATACTGACAAACAGATTTGCTGATTCAAATTTAGATTTAAGACTGTTTTACGAGGTGTGTTATGCTGCCAATACGTCCCTTCATGTTGAATACGCTGCTGTTATTACATTGTGCTGCACAGCGATGGATGCCACCAGCCGGTCCCCTGTGCAAAAGTGGGCTTGGGCAGGACACGTCATGGCTGGAAGGGATTCAGTTGTTAATAATAATAATGGTGCGGCAACTAAGGAGCGTACCGTGTTCCACCGCGGAGATGGAGCGATTAAATCAACCAGTGTGCAGTTTGCTCGGCGGATCGTTGGATCTGCGATATCGTGAGAGCTGCCCGGTTGTTTGGGGTGATCACCTAGCAGCGGATAGACCGTGGCCGATGACGACGAATGAATGGACGGCAACGTAGACCCGCGTTGTTGTTGATGTTGTTGATGTTGATGTTGTTGTTGATGTTGTTGTTGATGTTGTTTGTGCCGCGGGCGCCGCAGGCCGTGTACGCCGACTGCCTGGAGCGCCTGCAGCAGAGCCTCACCTCGCGCCATGTGGAGCAGCTGGAGGAGCGACTCGGCTCCCGCTCGTCGCTCTGCCACTTCCACGGGAACATGGTGGGTTTGGGGGATGTATGACCGCGACTCGATTTCCACCCCTTCCCCCCACGTACTTTAAACTATAAATATTTTTCTTCTTGGTTCTTTCGGTAAAGTCACGTAGAAAGGAAATAATAAAATAATAGAAATAAAACATAATAAAATACAATTCTCACGACGTTTCGGCCACAACGCAAGCAGCCGTCCTCAGGTGAAGAACAGGTCTGTCGGAAAGACAGCGTCTGAATGAACACCACCAAGCTTGGCAGCGTATATTTAAGCTGGGTTAGGGGAGGAAGAGCGCCTTGACAAATGTTGAACTATAAATATTTTTTTTATTTTTCCGGGTAAAGGCCCCACTGAGCCTACGTAGCTCTTTTTCAGGGAGCGACCCCTGGCTATCACAAATGGTAGCTCAGCGAAGTGGCTTATCGACGTGTGGAAAATTATAGCGGCCAAATACTCTCTATAAACGCGTGTTGTTGATTCTGAACGTCGGGGCAAAAACCGGAGGACCCGGGGTATTGACATGCAAACTCCACGTATATCGGCGTCGGGATCGAACGCCAGCCCGGCACTGTTTGCCGAGCCCGCCCAGCGCCCCTCGGGAGCTGCCAGGGTTATTGAACTTCCACGGCGGAAGCCGTGCCGGGCGGTGGTTGGCGACGCTGCACGTGGCTGCACGCAATCCGGAACCGGAGGCACCGAGGGTTGGTGGATCGGCAGTGGTTGCGAGATTCTCTTCCGGTGGGCATCGAAGGGAAGGGTGTGTGGCCTCACCCTGTTGTCGGTGCTCGCGCAGGCGGAGCGGCAGGCGGCGTGCTGGGCGCAGCAGTGCCTGCGCGAGCAGTGCCTGCTGCTGGAGCTGCTCTTCCTCTACTACGTCTACTTCGAGATGAAGCCGCACGCGCTGCTGCGCCTCGCTCGCCTCTTCCATGCGCAGAGCTTCGGCCTGCGCCAGCTGCAGGGGCTGGAGGCGCCGCACGAGGGCAGCGCCATGCTCGTCAGCCGCGTCGGGTCAGTGGTCAACTCCGTGCGCGTCTGTTTGTGTGTGCGCAGTGGCACGCCGCTCCACCCCGTGTGTGTGTGTTAGTGAGCAGCACCTACGAAGGCTCACATATATATATACACGTAGCGCAGCACGCTAGCGACTACACTTCTTCTTTTCACATGCACAACCTGTACCCACACTCAGTGCTTGATGGCCTTGTGTCAGAGGTCGCAAACGAGTTTTGATTCCTTACCCGTACCCGGCCGCACCAGGGTCGCAGACGGGTTCCCGTACCCGTATCCGGCCGTACCCGTACCCTAACCGTACCCGGCCGGGTACGGGTAGGGTACGGGTATCGGGTACCTGATTGCAACCTCTGGGATGAAGCCATGTTGCAGGCGTGGGTGGGTTGATTCTAGGAACTTGAATTGTGAGAAGAGACGAGACGTTGGGAAATGAGTGACAAACGGTGACTCACCAGTGACTCACGGTCTACCCGTACCCGGCCGCACCAAGGTCGCAGACGGGTACCCGTACCCGGCCGGGTACGGGTAGCCGGGTATCGGGTAGGGTACGGGTATCGGGTACCCGGTTGCGACCTCTGCCTTGTGTCCCCCCCGTGTGTTGACAGGTACTTCTGCGCGCTTCTCCTCATCGAGGGCATGGACATCGAGTTCCTGGCCAAGTGCGCGCAGGGCGACTGCGTGGAGCAGCACCAGCTGGTCAAGGACGAGGCCACGTTCAAGGTGAGGCGCGGTGGCGGTGCCGATGTCGATGGTGATGAAGTTATTGATCGTAGTGGTCCTGGGCCTTCCCTAGGTCAACTCGGCTTTAAATGAGTACCATGGTGCGGTGTGTAAACATCGCCGTTTGTGGTGCTGGCGACCCACCCCCTCGTTTGCCGTTGCCGGCCTTTATCGGCGCTACTCGCTAGCACCGCTTGATCGTGGTAGTGCAGCTTAAAATGATGACTTTCCGCAATATGATTAATAATGGTAGCGGAAACTTGCCCCTACAGTTTGTTGAGGCTACACGGGGGCTCTTTGTCTTGTTCTATTGTGTGGTCCTGCTCTTTAAGAGAGTGGAGGAGTTCCTCTATCTGAGCAGTGTGTGAATGACTATTTCCGGTTTGGCAGCAGAGGTCTCGCTCCAAGTCGGTTAGAGCGGCATTTATCTTTTCAGCAGCTGCTTAACGCTCTGTGGAAGCTGCCTGGCCTGTCGCTCCACACGTGGCTCCGGGTCTTCTCGGCCGCAGGCGCTACTCGCTAACAGCACTTGCTCCAACAGTGTCTTTGTGCATGCGGCAGTGCACCAGTACGAATCCAGAGACACGAGTTCGATTCCCACTCATGGTTAACACCAGTGACGATTATTTAAACCGGTCCTGGGCCTTGCCTAGATCGACTCGGCCTCAAATGCGTACCTGGTGCAGGGTGTAAGCATCGCTATTGGGGAGACAAAGGCGGCCGTGCATGGTTATGGCCACCTACCCCATTCCGGCCTTCATAGGTGCTCGCAAACAGCACTTGAAAGTGGTGGTGCCGAGTTAAACGAGGACTTGCCGCATTGCTGTGATTAATGGTCGCGATTGGAAGTGCTGACGATGATGACGACGCCAATGACGCCATTGCTGCCGTGGGCTCCGTGGCCCGCCAGGAGCTGGACCAGCTGCTGCAGAGCCTCGGGGACCTGGAGATTCACGGCCCCGTGCTACTCGCGTGGGCCATGCTGCGCTACAAGGCGCTGCCGGATGACCCCAAGTCGGCGACCCGCCGCCTGGGCCGCTCCGCCGTGCAGCTGCAGGCGTTCCGCCTCGTGTGCCGCCTGCTGCGGGCGCCCGGCTTCAGCGGCAGCAGCGTGAGCACCGCGCACTCTCTGTCGTCTTCCTGTCTTGCGTCGATTTACGTAGCGGCGCCGTAGTAGCGCGTGAGGTCGTAGTGGTTGAGATACAGAGTGGGGTTGTTAGTAAAAGTAGTTGTGGTGACACGAGGACAGGCGGTAGTGGTTACGGAGGGGTGTTGGGGTAGTGATAGGGGTTGGGGTAGTGATATGGATGTGATAGGGGTGAGGATAGTGATAGGGGTAGGAGTTGGGGTAGGCCTTGTCGTAGCTGGCGGGCGTGGGCAGGGAGTTAGCAGTGGGGGTAGTGGTAGCGGTTGGGGGAAGGGTGCTTGTAACTAGGCGGGGGGTTAGGGAGTAGCAGGAATAGGTTGGCCAAGGGGAGAAGATATGGGTATTCATGTAACGGAGGAACAGAAGCAAGTTAGTGAAGATGGTTGCTCTGTGTGCAGCAGCGGGAGTTCAGTGGAGGGGAGCGAGAAGGGAGAAGGAGTGAGAGAGAGCGAGACTGGGTGCAGGGTGGCGAGGGACGCACACGGAGAGCGATGGTGGAGACTTGGAGCGTGGAGGATGCAATGGGGCAAGTAGTGAGCGATGAGAGAAATGAGATCAGGTGTAAACGGGGATACATTCACTCTTCAAGGAAGATAAATTGGGGGGGCGTGGGGTTTAGTTATTAAAATGGATATACTGGTGCACTCTTCTCCCCCGAGTTAACATGGAATTCGGGACGACGCGCTGTTAACCTTTTCCCATTCCGATGATGTACATCATCAGTTTTTTTTTATCCAATTCGGAAAGAAAATTTTTATTGGAACAACTTCATCGTTACTGAGGCTCCCCGACAAAGGCCGTGGCGCAGTGTTGGTACCGGCTATTGTAGAGTGCGGTGGTTGTGCTGCTATGGTTCTCCACGGCGATCAGCGACGTCTTCGAAAGCAACGACGCCAACGACAGCGCCTCTCTAAATAAAACCAACGGCCGAGCCGCCGCTCGCGCATTCGCGAGATTCGGCGGTGAACGGTGACTGCTCGCGACTCGCGGACGTCTCGGGAACGGTGCAAAGGGTTAACGGCTGCGATGGTGCGAGCGGCGAGAATCACCGCCGGCTGTCTGTCTCTGTCTGTCCTGCGCGTAGTGCACGTCCAGCACAGCGCGCGCGGTCGTCTACGGCCTGCTGTCCTTCGTGCTCGGCCTCTTCGACGAGGGCACGCTGGGAGAGCCCCAGGTGAGCGAGCGCCACTCTGCAAACGCGCGCACACACGCACGGTTCCACAGCCCAGTGTCTCTGACCCCTGACCCACAGCTAAGTGTCTCTGACCCCTGACCCCCAGCTCAGCGTCTCTGACCCCTGACCCACAGCTCAGTGTCTCTGACCCCTGAGCCACAGCTCAGCGTCTCTGACCTCTGACCCACAGCTCAGTGTCTCTGACCTCTGACCGACAGCTCCGTGTCTCTGACCTCTGACCCACAGCTCACCGTCTCTGACCCCTGAGTCACAGCTCCGTGTCTGTGACCTTTGACCCACAGCTCAGTGTCTCTGACCCCTGACCCACAGCTCAGCGTCTCTGACCTCTGACCCACAGCTCAGTGTCTCTGACCTCTGAGTCACAGCTCTGTGTCTCTGACCTCTGAGCCACCCGGCCACCTCCCAAAATAAATGTTCCTTGTTGCTCGCAGGACTTGATGGACGTGGCGTGCGAGGTGCTGAGCATGCCTGCTCTCGCCGAGGCCTTCTGGGACGCTGTGAGTGCCCCACTGCCCCCTACGGCAGCCTCACTCTCCATACTCACGTTACGCACTCACTCGAGCCTCCATAACCACACCGCACCACCCTGTACCACTATATACACCCACACCAGCATGCAGTGCTATAGGTTGTCACACCGCAGCATAGCAACATGATAGCCGTGCTAAATTGTCCTTCCGTACTATTGCATTGTGATTGTATTGCCTTGCAGTGGTCTTATGTTGCCCTGGGGTTGTCTTGCCTTGCTGTCTTCACTGTGGCGTTGTCTTGCCATGGTTTTGTCCTGCCACGGTGTTGTCTTACCGTTGTTATTGTCCTACCGTGGCGCTGTCCTGCCGTGGTTAAATCCTTGATGCGTCGCTTTTCAGGGCCTGGCGGGAGGTCTGGCCATGCTGCTGGACTCGGCTGCGGCGCAGTTCCCGTACGCGTGCGCGCCGCTGCTGCAGCTGCTCACGGCCACCGTGGTCAGCCAGGCCACGGCCAAGCGGGTGGGTGGGTGTGAGCGAGGCCTGTAACGATCTGCGTTGTATGTGTGAACTCACGCATTGAAAACATGATTACTTATACTGACAGATAGCGATAGTTTGTTCATGTCTTTGGCATTGGAGGAGTGAATCCGGGTAATTGTTGTTCATGGCTTTGTATGTATCTATGTTCAACTTCATTTTGCACCGTACGTAGGCAACCGTGCTGATCGTAGATGCGTGGGGAAGGACACAAGAAGCAGTTATAAAGAAATTAGTTTTCAATCTAGATGAGTTAAAAGTGCGTAGCTCCAGTGGCTTCCTAATATCGGAAGGAAGAGCGCGTTCCAGACGGCCACAGAAGAGCATCTGAAAGCGACCACCTGCATACGAGGCGAGGTAGTTGACGTCTCGCTGCCCACGGCGCGACGTTGCCCTGCACGCAGGTCTACAACTTCCTGGACAAGATGACGTGCTACGCCGAGGCCGTGCCACAGAGGCCGCGCGACATCGAGGCGTCCGAAGACGGAACCATGTGGAGAACGACGGCACCCAGGTCTCTCTACCCGTTTGGTGAGCACTCTGGACTCCTCCCTCTTCCCCCCCTTACTGAGGCACCTGGACGTGTGGTGATGGTGGTGGTGTGGTGGTGAAAGATCTGGACAAAGTCCCATCAGTGAGCTCCTCCGACAGGGACGGCTGCGTTGGCTGAGTCATGTTGTGGAGCTGTTAGACTATAATAATAGTGTTTTCCCCCCTTTTTTTTGGCAACAAAACTGAAACCTTTTTACAAGGATTCATGTCTGCATTAACCACAATACCTGCAGTCAAATGCAAAGGCGTACGCCTTTTGGCATCCTCTGGTCGAGCACCAATTGGTTCGAGACTCAAAAGAAAGCCATCCCTTGGTGTGGACCAATCAGTTTCAAGGACAATGCATATATTATTATCGTGTGTTTTTTTTTGCATTTGACTGCAGGTATTGTGGTTAATGCAGACATGAATCCTCGTAAAAAGGTGTCAGTTTTGTTGCCAGAAAAAAGGGGGAAAACCCTATTATTATATTTTGGTACTGGCAAAGGAGGTCCAATGCTGTTAGACCATGTTTTGTGGTGACGGTGGTGGTGGAGGTGGTGATGGAGCAGTTAGACCATGCTTTGTGGTGGTGTAGTGGTTAGACCATGTTTGATGGTAATGGTGGAGGTGGTTATGGAGCAGTTAGACCATGTTTTGTGGTGGTGGTGGTTGTGCTTGTGCTGCGATCAGACCATCCATTTATTGATGATGGTGGAGGTGGCACGGTAGGGCCATAGTTGGCTTAATAGCTCATCGGATTCCTCCAGTATCACTGAATAAATATTCTGTAAGGCCAACGTGTTGAAGCGCTGACGACGCGGTGTACCGTTGCGTAGGCACGGGGAGGACCACCATGAGGCTGCCGCAGGGCGTGGTGGGACGCGTGCTGCCCCTGGGACCAACCGTGCCGGGCGGCCCCTCCGCCCTGGTGCACTGGGAGTTTGGCTACAGCGCGTGGGCGCTGTTCGCCTGCGAGGTGGAGATGCTGCTGCACGTGGTGTCCACCGCCGGTGAGTGATCCTCCTCCGTCGGCGTGGCGGATTGGAAGGGCTTGGCTACAGCTGGTGCCGATCCTATGTCATTTATATGCAATGAAACCTCGAGTTCGCCAGAATTCGAGGTCAGCTTTTTGTGTTTAGTTTGTTGTCCTTCCCCCCCTGCACCACCGATTAGCACGGTTGGATACGTACGGTGTGAAAGAAGTTCAACGTACATGAGAATGTTACTGGACATTTGCGTGAATACATTCCTGCAAAACCCCCAATGTTTGATTGTTCTATTTCATATCCCTGCAGTCATGAAAGCTTTAAATCAAAATTAGTTATATTTCAATTAAATGTTTTAATAAATACGTGTTGGAAGCAGTTCATATTTTGATGGTATCATGTGGTAGTGCTCCATCACATGTTTTAACCGAAGCTTGACTTTAAAAAAATGTATCGCAAATCAAATCGCAATATCTGTCAGAAAAATCGAAATTAGATATTTTCCCCAAATCGTTCAGCCCTAATATGCACTGAGTGGTGTACAGACGGAGGGCCATAGGTTGGACTCTGAGTGGGATTGTAATTGACATTTCCTTGTGCCGGCTTTCAGACCACACTCCAGATCATAAGCCCACAGACCCCCAACATCATCCACTGTATAATCATTTGGAAATATATGCAAATTATAATTGAGAGAATGGGGGTGTTATACCGATGACAGATGTGGTGGTGGTGGTGGTTGGGAGCCGGTTACGTAGCGGTTAGTGACGATTATCCGAGCCGGTCCTGGGCCTCCCCTAGGTCGACTCAGCCTCAAGTGAGTACCTGATAAGGTGTATAAACATCGCCACTGGGGAGACAAAAGCGAACCGGGCGTGCCGTCGTCGGCCTTGACGGGCGCTGCTCGCTAACAGCTCTCGCCGTGACGGTCCGTCAAGGCTTACACGGCAGAGGTCGCAACCGGGTACCCGATACCCGTACCCTACCCGATACCCAGCAACCCGTACCCGGCCGGGTACGGGTAGCCCGGTAGCCGTTTGCGACCCTGGTGCGGCCGGGTACGGGTACGGGTAGGCCGTGAGTCACTGGTGAGTCACCGTTTGTCACTCATTTCCCAACGTCTTGTCTCTTCTCACAATTCAAGTTCCTAGAATCAACCCACCCGCGCCTGCAACGTGGCTTCATCCCAGAGGTCGCAACCGGGTACCCGATACCCGTACCCTACCCGTACCCGGCGGGGTACGGGTAGCCGGGTACCTGTTTGCGACCCTGGTGCGGCCGGGTACAGGTACGGGTAGGCCGTGAGTCACTGGTGAGTTACCGTTTGTCACTCATTTCGGGTAGGGTACGGGTACGGGTAGGGAACGGGTACCCGTACCCGGCCGGGTACGGGTACGGGTACGGGTACCCATTTGCGACCCTGGTGCGGCCGGGTACGGGTAAGGAATCAAAACCCGTTTGCGACCTCTGTTACACGGGCGATCTTTGTCTTTGGTGGGCTCGCGACTTGTGCAGACGTGGCGCGGCACTGCGAGCGCGTGCGTCCCATCGTGCAGCTGGTGCGGCAGCTGCTGGACGCCGACGGTTCGCTCGCCGCGCCGCTGCTCCCCGTCACCTCCCGCCTCTACATGGTGCTGCAGAGGTGAGGACGACTCCTCCTGCGGACGACGACGACGAAAACAACTGCAGCCGCCATTCACCGCTTAAGTGGCGGTGGACGTCACCACAGCAGCGCTTTGTGCCAGGCTACGTTTTTAGGTTGAAATAATTTTGTGATGTACGTAGCCAGCCGTGTTAGTCCGAGGTGCGGGGAAGGACATCAAACTGGACACAAAAAGCTATTCTGAAGAAATGAGTTTTCAATAATGCTGATAAATAGCAAATCACATTTTAGACGTATTCTTTGGTACTTTTGGTAAAGTCACGTAAATGGGTTAAAAATATAATAAAAAAACAAGAAACACAAGCGATCGTCATTATCGTCACCATGACGATCGCTTGTGTTGCGGTCGTAACGTCGTAGTTTCTTGTTTGTTTTAATATTTTTTTACATATTTATGTGACTACCGAACGAACCAAAGAATATGAATCCCTGCAGTCACGAAAGTTTTAAGTCAAGATTCACATCTCAGACATTTCACCGATTTGTCTAAATTAGTCATCACTTCTTCTTGGTTCTTTCGGTAAAGTCACGTAGAAGGATAATTTAAAAAAATGTAATTGTTTTATTTTTATTATTTTATTATTTCTCTTCTACGTGACTTTCCCGAAAGAACCAAGAAGATGAATCCCTGCAGTCACGAAAGCTTTAAATCGAAATTTAGTCATGGATTTTTTTACAACTTCCCTACCTGCGAAGCCGGGACAGTGGTCTAGGTTGTGGAGACCTAATTGACTCGTCTCTCTGTTATAACCATTTATTTTATCGTTGTGTGTTCGTGCTCCTTTTGTTTTCGTGCCATTTCTCCATTTGTTTATTCATTTTTATTATCAGAGGGACTTCATTTTGCTCGGTAGTCGCTGTAAGAAATAGGATTTGGCGCTCATATAATAATTAACATACAGCGTTGTTTGATGTAATTATGACGCTATATAAAATGGAGTTGTTATTCTGTAATCACGTATTGTGCGACTGACAGCATGTGCGTGATAAGAGCTGTCTATAGATTTTAACGGCATGGTGATTACACGACTGACTTATCCTGGGTGAGCTGTAGTTAAAGGCTCTTCATCTGCCTTCGTACTGAACGTGTGCAGCAAAGCACCAAACACAGGACGACAAACACACTCGGTACAATCGGCATCGCGATAATCGTCATCACATTGTGAAAATGTTACGTATCGAGAAAATTGTTATTTTTGAGTGCGTGTTCCTGTGCCCCCGTGTCCCCGTGTCTCCTCCATGCGCGCAGGCTCACGTGTGTACCCAGCCCGCCGCTCGACGTCATCGCGGCGTGCGTGAACTGCCTGGCGGCGCTCGTGCCTTATGGTGCCGCCAAGGTGTGTGCGCCGCTCATAAAACGTGGGCCCCCTGGCCCTCACGGAGTTCGTGAAACGTGGGCCCTATTGTCTTCACAGAGATTGTGAAATGTGGGCCCTATTG